>LIEC01006024.1:0-43896 GCA_001925005.1 Drosera capensis
TTTGAAATTTGATCGTTTTTGTAGTCTTTCACCTGACCAAGGATGTAGTTCCTGGCATTGATTATGGAATATTTGTGGGACTAGCTGTTGTAAATTATTTTGCGCTATGGAAATGAAGGCATATTCTTTATGAAAATAGTTTCTGCAGTTAGGACATCATATAGGGTATGTCCTCAGGCTTTAAACATCTCGTCTTCAATAGACATCAAGCTTTTGAAAAATGATTTGCATTAAATGTGAAGTTTTAATATGCTTTCAACTTTGTGTTTGCTGCAGGTTCCATGTGGACAAGATGTCTTCAGCTCATGTCTATGTAAGGTTGCATAAGGGCCAGACTATGGATGCTATATCTGAAGGATTATTGGAAGACTGCACCCAATTAGTAAAAGCGAATTCTATCCAAGGCAAGCTGAGAAGTCTTCTATCGCAATCTGCTTATATATTTCATCATTGTTCAAGGCTGTAAGCTCTATCATGATTTGATCCAATCCATGGACCAAGATTGCATCGCATTCATCTCAAGACACATTTAAAGAGACACTATAGCGTGCCTCAGATAGAAGTTCTAGCATGCCAAGGCGACAAGTCAGAAATCTACAATCCTTGGATTTGTTTTTATCCAGGGTTCTCGTCCATTGAAAAAGATTTTATAACTACTAGTATAAAAATTGACCAGACCACCTAAAAGAACAAGAAATAGAACAAAAAAAGCTCTAGATAAATAATGAACAATTTCCGCTCGACACATTTTCTTGTGGCCTTAGCCCGTTATCCTACATAATGTGTGACATTCGTCTACATGTTTGTTTTGAGATTTACACTAGATGTGACGAGTTATCATGCACCCATAGTCTTTTCTTCTCTGCTTCCAAGTTAAAGTATTTGAATTGGTACTCTTATTTGCTCATCATTTGTGTTTAGCTATGTTGAGAAACCAATTTTGTTAAACTTTCAAGCTAGTTGTAGAAAGTCTATAGTGACATTTTGATCTTAAATCTCTCTCAAGCAAGAACCCACAATAATATTTGTATCTTCTTTTGAATATCTAAATGTGTTTTTTTTCTTTGAATTTCACTAATCTTTGTCCATGTCTAATTTTTATGTTTTATCAATCTAATCTAATATATAAATCGTATTACCTAGTTTTTTTAGCTGTAAACGGCAAACGGTATGGCAAGATATTATTGTCATTTTAAAAAATTAAAACCAATTAAATAAAATCTAATTTAATATATATCTTAACCAATCAAAATTACTCTTGATCTTAAATACAATATATTTCACAAATAGAATAATTAGATTAGTGATTTAAAACACAAAAATAAATGATAATATTTAGAAAGATCATTTACTAAATTAAAAAGACAAAAACTGAAAAAATCAAAATATTCAAACATTACCTATTCAGAATAAAATAAAAAAATAGATCAATGTCTTTGTAAAAGAAAAATAAGTTAATCTATGTCATATAAAGAAACAAAAACATAAACTGAAAAATAAATATTCTTTAAAAATACAAATTTACAAAAAATCGATATTACTTTTTTTGTGACTTAAGCCATTTAATGCTATTATTTCATTATAAATTTTCATCCCGTGCAGGGCACGAGGCAATATTCTAGCGCTTCTTAAGTGACAAATGACAAACGTTAGAGATAGAGATTCCAGGAATTGAAGTATAGGGTTCTGGACCCAAGGGCACTTGCCAGCATATCAATATTAGTTAAAAAAAAATTAAAATCAATTAAGTAAAATCTAATCTAACATATATCTCTACCAATCAAAATTAAAACATCCCGATTTTTTCTCTCATCAACCACCGTAACCTAAACTTTATTAAATCTAATGTGTATCAATAATCTAGATAAAATTCTCAATTAAAAAAATCATCAAAAATATAAAATGAATAAAAATATCATGTTCAATATTCATAATATAATATATATGTTTAATATTATTTATTTCTATTAGTTTTATGCATTTCATACAGCACGTGGGTCAGTATTCTAGTATTCTTGTTAATGTTCTTCCATGGTTCAAACTCACGGTTTTGATCTTCGTCTCAGTTCTCAAAATGTTTTTATCAGTATCGGTTTCGATTGTAGTTTCGGATGATACACAACATTATAGTAGCTAAAAGCTCTGAAAATTCATCAAAAAAATTATGAAAAATACTTCATAAAAATAATAAGAAATTTACATTGTTATATTGCCATACATACTCATCTAATATATTTAACATTTTATGATATCAACATAACAACTGTCGACATCTGAAAATAGTACAATACAAGGATGTACACGTGTCCAACATTCTTATTGATGGAACATTGGACACATAAGCTTCTTCGAATTGGACGTTAATTCACTGTTTATCAGTAATAAAATCCGAAGTTGAAGTATTTCTTTCAAAATAGAGGTGCGAAGAGGTATGGAGTAACTTGTATACTTTTGGTCATTTTTGTGAGGTAAACCAACAATAATATGCTGCGCATTTTCTCATGACGTTATGCAGTTTTTATAATTGGTCGTTTTATTTGTATACACTACTGTTTCTGATTTATAATTGTTTGTTTAGTAGCTTTTGCTATTTCTTTTATTCAAACCATGTAACTCCATGCTTTTTGCACCACTTTGGATCTAAAATTCATATCCCCTAACATTGGGTCTTATATTGTTCATATATCAAAGAATCTCGCCGAGTTTTTCCTTGTCTCACCCTTTATTTAGGTCGAAAACCTTATTATATCGATTTTTCTATGATAAATCGTCGAATAAATGCTTGGATGTATCAAATGCGTAATTCAATTGAATCAACCGACAATATTGGTTCAGCCATGGCCGAAACCTAACCTATACACTCAGATCTTGGTCGTTACAGCCGGGACATTGAACCATGTGTTCATCAGTTTTTTCTTCTTTTTTTGTGTGGCACCTCGCTTTGTTAAGGCACGCACAAGTGCCTTGTTTCTTTGTCCTGGAACTCTCTGTGCCCGTGCTCTGGTTTGTGTCACGTCTTCTAAAGTTTGGGGTAGGTAGAATAGCAATTGATTATCTCTTGACAGATAACAGAGGTTTTCTTTATATATTAGTAAAGTCAGATTCTTTAAGTTTTTTAAGGCATTAACTTGAGGCATCAGAATCTGCCTGATCTCATATGATCCTGATTTCCTTGCACCTTTATGCCCAGCTTGTTGCCACTCATGAAATTGTCTTATTCAATGACAGAGTGATGCAGCAGCAACTCTTGAAATTCTGGCTCCCTTGTGGCAGGTAACAAGGTTAATAACATCGACGTAGTTTACACTCCTTGGTCGAATTTGAAGAAAACACCATCCATGGATGTTGGCCAAGTTGGTTTTCACAACTCAAAGATGGTAAACCTGTCTTGATCTGTTGAGCATGTGCATTCTCTATTGCAACCTGCTTTGTATTGTTTATTGGCTTGTTTTTGCTTCTGCTTTATATATAGGTTCGCACTATCAGGGTTGAAAAGCGAATAAATGAAGTAGTGAATAGACTGAATCGCACAAAAGTTGAAAGGAAGCCAGACTTGAAAGGTATTGTTTTCGAAATTCATTTAGCCACTGCATATTATCTATTTCCTCTATTCTTCACAATTTCTGCACTCTACTTTTTTTCTCCCAAGGCTCATGGCCAAACAGGAATTAGATGTCAATCATCAGTGTTGTGGCTTCTATGCATTATCTTGGATGTTGAACTAATCATGCAACACACATGCAGCTGAGCATGAAGCTTATTATGCAGCTGAGAAGGCGGTGAGGAAAGCTCAACTGAGAGAGAAGGTGAGTG
Source organism: Drosera capensis (assembly GCA_001925005.1). NCBI lineage: Eukaryota > Viridiplantae > Streptophyta > Magnoliopsida > Caryophyllales > Droseraceae > Drosera > Drosera capensis. Next base: position 3,814 of record LIEC01006024.1, read on the forward strand.
TATGAACAAATTTGCCCATGGTGCAATTTCTACAGTCAAGTTGAAATATGACTAGTTTTTTACATAGCAGTATTGTTTGTTTTATTTCATTTTATTGAGTTTGTGTCCAGCTTCTGGTTTCATTTCCCATGTTTTCATTTCTGTTCTTCCCTGGCTTTCCCAAGAATCAATGATAGTGCCCGAATTGTTCAATGCTGAGCCTGAGCGTTTTGATGATGTTGTAACTCCGATATTTGTTTGTCGGAAGAAAAAAAACGCCAACCTATGGAATCCATAGATATACCTCCAGGATATTAAGGAACGCATAATGAGGAATATGAAGAATGTGCATATTTACAAAGAGAAAATTTGATTAAACCACAGTTTCTGATGTGATCTAAAGCAGTGACTGGTGGGATCCTCTGTGTTCCTATGTAAGGAAGTTAAGGACTCTCAGCTCTCTGGCAGTCTCGACTTTTTACTAATTAAGAGAAAAGGGATTTGTGGTATATGATATATGTGGGATTTTGGATGTCAAGGTGCTTGCAGTCTTATCTTAGTATGGTAGTGTCTATTTCCTGGAAAAGAAATTTAGGGCATGTGTGATGGGTGGGATGAGAGTCGGCTTTGATTAATAACCTAGTCACTCGGTGCAGGGTTAATTAGTCATATGTAGGTAACTTTGGTACTATCATAGACTAATAATTTCTCATTGATATCGCTCTGTAATGGTATGTGCTTAAGCTATCTCTGCCGAACGACAAGTCCTGGAAGTAGAGAAATTGGCCAATCAATGTGCGGATATGTTCTGATCAAAGGACGATCGTAGAAGTTTCTGCTCTTTAGCTATATACTTGCACATGAGCGTCATTCTGTCTTGTAGCCGAATTAATTTGCATGTGAACTAGACAGTTCAAGACTTCAAGTGTCACATTTAAATCTTGTTCTTTGAAGTAAATTAGTGTGTGTGCCTTCTAGAAGCGTAATATATCTTTTTCCATCGAGAGGATTGATTTAATCTTTTACATCTTGATGAAAATATATCTGGAAAGTGTCTGAGCTGTCTTCTGCTTTTCATGCGTGATAATCTGTTGGATGCTTTGCATATCAGATTATTTATTACTAGAATAATATTTATGGGAATTGTTGATATTCTGTAGAAACGGCGTGAGGAGATGGACAGGCTCGAGAAGGAGAAACAAGCTGAGATGAGGAGCTACAGGAACCTGATGGTGTCTGATAAGATGACGTCAAATAAACAGATTTCTTCGACGGCCAAGTCCTTGCAAGAATTGGAAGAGGACTTTATGTGATAGGGTTCCAATCGTCTACCTACAGAAAGTGATATCTAGGAGACGTGTGTTTTAGCACAATATATGCACCATAGTGAAATCAAGCATTGCAGAAAATCTGTTGTACTTCGTGAGTTCTATCCGACCCTTGTTGGTTGTCAACAAAATCAGGCTTCCTTGATTCAGAAGTCGATGATGATGATAATATTGACGATGGTGTTCTGGTTCCTGAAAATGATGCTACTGTTGGTTATAGTTGACATGGTTGATTGTTGATTTGTTTAATTGAAAGTTGCCGAAAAGTTACTTCGTTAGATCTTGTGATGATAATACTTCAATGAGTTCGCATGAAATTATATGCTTGCTTGAAACATTGGGATTTATGGGCAAGTATTTGATTCTAGTGGTTTTTCCGGGTTGAACTTGGCAGAGGTATTGGGTTCAACCATAACTCGTTGCAAGTTCTTATGCTTTTTGTTCAGAAGAGACTGAGATGCATAAGAGGGGGTCATTGGAAGCAATCTGCGAATGATGGTTGAGGTAGACATAAAAAACCACTAGTCCGGGGAATAATGATGAGGTTCAATGATTCCTGCCCAAGATGGATGCTGATACGTTATCAAATTATTGGGATTCACTTATGTGAGTGAGACAATGAAAAAAGAAAAAAACAATAGTTTGATTAGTTGATATGATATAAAATAAAAAATAAGATTATTTTGATATTTTTTTTTAAATAAAATAATAATATAATTTATTTAGGATATTCAATTTAATAAATATTATAATTTTTTTAAAGAGAGGAACTAACACTTCGAGGTCTAAATAAAAATGAGATAACTAAAAATTGAGTGTGTTTTTATAATAGTTTTCAATTAAATTGAGGTTTTTTTTGTTTTTTTTTTCAAAAATGATTCTGTTAATTTTAACAAAAATAGTTAAACTGATAATTTTATAAATTTTGAGTAATTGAAATGAATTTTTAAAAAATTGAATATGATTTTTAAAATTATGTTTGAGTAGAGTTGATTTTTTGAAAAAATCCCTTGCTGCATATATCGAATTGTTTCCCTAAAACCTCAGTGAAATGAGTCATTCATTGATGGACGCTGCTCAATTCTTGCATCCAATCAACACCGCATCATCTTCCACTCTCCCCTACTTGAGCGTCCCTGCTCGTCTTCATCATCATCGTCACCATGGCACCATTTCTCCATCACCCTCTTGCACTACTCTTCTTAGTTCAACAACACTCTCCCTCGCGGGACCCACCAAGCAGCGTCGTCTGCCTTCCGTTCTCCACCTACGGCGACGACCTGGTTCATCTGGGTCAACATTAATCTGCCGTTTCGGTGACTCGGGTACTCGCTTCTAGTAACTTTTTCTGTGGTTTGATGTTCGCAGGCAGAATTCTTTTTGTGTGGCTTTATTGGGGGTTTTGTGGGGTGTTTTTTTTCCCTGTGTGTGGTTGCTGTGTGGTTTTAATGAACAGTGTTTGACATGGGATTTGCTTCAATGGGGACGGTAACATTGTGTATTTCATGGTGGTAGTGGATGTAGGTTTGAAGTAGTAAATAATTATAGAATCTTATGCATTGAGTAACTTGATTGAGATGCATAATGGCGATTTAGTTCAAGAACCGGATAGAGTTGTATTTGAAATCCGTGAGATACGATGAAGGCAATGGCAAAAACCCAAGAAATTCCGTCAAATACAGAATACCATGCCCTCAGGGATGGTCGAACCCTTAACCATATGGGCTGTGATGGTTGCTTAAGTTTGATCCAATTCTTCTTGAAAAGTGCATCAGGTATTGAAAGTGATTATTTGGATTATTCATTAACAATTGAATCATGGCTAAACCAGACAAAACTCGTCCCATGGCGTTAAATATTGATAATAGAAGAAGGGTCTAATTTTCGGTTCTCGGGTCATCAGTCATGAAGGAGCTTGGGTCACCATTGTGAAGGTGGGAGTTCATCTGAATCAGTGTTTCCCTTTGTTGTTCCTCGTGAAGAGATTGTGTAACAGGGAGACTCTGTAAGCTATTTCCGTACTTTTCATATGGGATTGTGTATTCATTGATGGTGATGGTGGATGCAGTTTTACCGATGTCAGTGATGATATAAGACATAAACTAATCAAATATTATGTACAACTATTAAATGCAGTAACTTATTTGAGATGTGTTATAGAATGATTAGTATGGTAACCGGATAGAACTTTTTTGAAGTGCATGATGGAGCAATGGCTAACCAATCCTGCGAAATCCCATAACATGGCAGTTTCAATTGTTTTTAATAGAAAGCTCTAATATTCGGTTCTGAGTCATTGGTCGTAAATGAGCCTGGGTCACCATTAGCGAGGGCGGGATTTTGTCTTAGTCTGTGCTGTCCATGCTGTTCCTGGCGAAGAGATTCTGTACTAAGAAAATTAGCCAAGAGATATTGCTTCCCCTTACTGCAAACTTTTTGCTAAATTTGTTAGTTGTTACAATCGATGCATTTTACGGTTGAAAGCGGTAGAAGATTTTCCAAAACAATTACCTGATTGCAAACATTTAATATATTGGTTCCTGTCATGATGCCGAGGCTCTTAGAATACAACGAGCGATGCTGGAAGAGGTATTAGTATGTATGATTTCTGCAGTTGCTTGAAAAGTATGTGGTATTATTGTCAAAGGTCCTGAATATTCAATCGAATGGTTAAGTGGTTGTACCATTTGAGGAAATTGATGAATGCAAACATATATTTATGGATAAGGAGAATTATGACGCCTTAGGTGTAGGTTGAATTAATGAGAAGTCATATCTTAGGAAGACATCAGGTGTGCATTTGTCTCCATGAAGTGATCAGAATGGTTTGGTGTTATGTAAATTTGAGTCATGTCTGAGAGATAAAGCCAAGTTGTTTGATGCTTGGAACACAGGCCCTCATGAGAAGGAATTTTCAGGCTTGAAGCTCAGATCAAGCACATGCTAACAGAATTATCATACATTGAACTATAGGTTCGAGCTTCATCAATACATGTTTTTTTGTCTCATGTTTGTGTGGAAGCTTTCCCTGATGATTTTGTTATTCTTGTGTATGCCTCCTTTCTTGCTCTTGCCTTTTTCGTCTCCCAGTGGTGTAGAAATCATTCACTATGTTTTGTTCTTAATCACAGGAGCGTAAACAAACATTGGTAATTATAGCTTGACCCTGTAAAAGTTTATGAATTTATTAACAAGGCTTAGGAAGTCTTTGACAGATGAACTTAACATGAAGGGAACATCCGTTACAACCTGTGCTTTCTTGGGAGGTTCATCGTGATACATGGTCATGGTTCTGTCTTGCTTTGCTATAAAATGTGCTGCTATGTTGTTGTTTTCACCCCTGGGTTCATGCATTGAAGCATTACAATCATAAGGCTTGTTGCTGTCAACTATGGATGACAAATAGTTCTCCCATAAAAATTAACTTCTTTATGTGATTATTAGACATAACATCGCAGTTGGAGCTAGGAAAGCATGAGAACAGAGAGAAACCAGTGAGACGTGTGAATGGAGTATTCTGGATTCTTCTTCTTAACATTGGAATATATGTCGCTGACCATATATTTCAGGTAAATCTTGATACAGTTTCAAGTACTATAAAATCTTTTATTTCTGAATGCTTTATATAGCGTAAAGTTATTTTGGAAACTTATGGCGTCGGCCCGCTGGGTCACTACTTGGTAGCTGATAAAATCAAGATATTCGTGAATTAAGCGTTCTTTATCTTGGATTATGTCCTCATTTGGCTGAGGGAGTTTAGTTGTTGGATTATAGTTTAAGCTTAATTAGCAAGGACAACTTCTAAAATCGTGCGGGTTGATGCCTGCAAGTCGAAGATGAATTATATCTTGACATGGAAAGTAGGATGCATAAGCTGCACCTTGATCAAATCGTAACAAGGGTGATTAAAAAAATCATGAAGCTTCTGACCTGGTGAAAAATAATCCCGTAGCATGTGGCTGCCCGAAAGATTTAGTCTTTAAGTTAGGGCGAGGGAGAAAGGTGAGAAAATATGCGAGTTAGATTCTCACACTGGTGATGATAAAAAAAAAAGGATCATATGTTTGAATGAACGTTGTCATCTTTAGAAGCCATGTCTGCCAAAAACTTAATATGATATTAGATAGAAGGTTGATTTTAAGCATGATTGCTATTCTAAGTGGCATTGCCTTGGTAGTTAACTGAACGTCTTGAATTTCTCTTTTCTGTAGGTTCAATCAATTAAAATTCTCTACTTGTATCATAATTTTCCGGCGTGGTATCAATTTGTGACAGCAGCATTTTGCCATGCGAATTGGTAAGTTCATTCTTGAAATGTTTAATATCAACCATGAATAAACATAATCTTTTTGTTTTTTGCAATATCTTTCTAGCTGCTGTTAATGCCTTGTCTTTACTCTTTTTGCCATTGTGTACTATGGTTTGAGCTCTTCTCATGAACTTGTCGTCTCTTCGCAGCAGTTCTCTTTTATAATTCTTCACTGTATGGATTGATGAACATAAGTGACCTTATAGGTTTTATAAGGAATATGTCCCACGGGGTAAATCTTATCATATTTTTGCAGAGAAATGATAGTATATAAACCACACGGTGTCAATCAAACCTAAAATTTACATAACACAGATCATACCATACAACTTATATTACATATTTATACACACACACAAATTAGATCATAGAAAAACATCGCGTATTTACAAAAAACACACAAAACATACATGGCTTCAAAAAGTATTGTATCACATGAAATATTTTTATAGTTCAAACACAATTTCCTTTGCTCATTCTTTGGTATTTAGATCAGCTACCACATTTCTGTTTTCTATTATGAAATCAAAAATGTTGTCATAAATTTATAAATTTTATGTCATTAATTTGTAAGTTCTATATGTCATTATGTAAGAAAGAGTACTCAAACACCTTCTTCAGTATTAGATAAGAAAGAATGAATAAACGAAAATTAATAAAATAGTGCTATATAAATTTTTAAGTTCTGTTAGAAATAAAATAAGAGAGGAGAGGAGAATTAGATGATTTTATTGATACAGACTTACTTTATATTTATAGAGTAGTATGGAAAGTTTACAATAGGAAATAAGAAAATTACAAAACGTATTATCTAAATAATTATTATAAAATAGAAAATAACGATATTTTAATATAAAATAATATATATTAAAGTCTTCACATTAAATCTAATATTCTAATAAGTTTTATTTGTCATTATATGATGAAATCAAACCCAAATAAACCAAACACTCACTGAAATAATGTACTTACTCTGTCCCACAAAAAATACAACTGATTGACGTGACACACGTGTCGATACAAAGTTTGCGTTTGAAGTGGGGATGTGGTGTCCTTATTGGGACATGCCCTTCCCCATAAGGCCCCAACACGCGTAGAACGACAATCAAACGTAGTTTTTTTTTAATAAATTTATCATGAAACATTAATGATTGTGTAAGTTATATATTTCAACCTAATACATATTGCAGGACGATCAGTCATGATTTGATATAAAAACGAGATTTGTATTCATGCGAATAGAATAATACAAAATACGTAAATGTTGTAGTTTTTGTGGACGGATAAAGTATTATATATATAATTACACTAATGTGGTTGGTGACAAACCATTAGATGATATGTCAGGGTAATAACGGAATTTGTAAAATTTTAATGGACAATCTCATAACTTTGATTTATTTAAAGTAAAAAAATATTTGAAATCCAAATATATTAGATGAATGTACAAAGTCTTAGATAAAAACTATACCAAAGATCCTAACAATCCTATATATAAAAAAATCATTTAGCATAGTACATTAATAAATTTTTTTATCACGATGGTAAAATTATAGCTAATCGTATCTACGAAGTTATTGTATCATGTATAATGTGATATTCTATCTTATTTTATAATTTGATTTTTAGTCTATTTTGTTCATATGTGTTTTAATTCCAAATAATAATCGATATTAAGGACTAATATAAATCATATATGTAAATCATGATACATAAATCCTGTTATCAAAAAATATTAAAATCAATAAGAAAAGCAGATTAATATAAAATAACGTAATAAGTATGTTGATTCACTATGAGTACTATTTATTTTAATTGTCACTATTCATCCCATGTAGCACACGAATTATCATTCCAGTTATCATAAAAATCACGAAGTATACTTAATTTCATATTTGTTGTGGGGGAAAGATTCATAAATCATAAAAGAAACTTGTTATACAATTGAAATTTTTGCAAAAATTATTTTCTCCTTTGAGACTTACTAAAGTTTTTGTGGTTTAGATCAATATTGTAAGTACTTGTGTGTTTTTTTTGTTTTAAAAACAATATGACAGATAATGCAATAAAAGGAAATAATCATTAAACAATTCAAAAATCTATCTAAATTCGAAATTGATATTTCAGTCATATTTGCTTGATTATCATCATCTAAGAATTTTTTTCCTTGATGAGAATGTTTAAGTGTTTTATCTTTACAAAAGAATCTAGAGACTAGACTCATCTTATTAGTGTACACAAACCTAAACTTGTTCCAAATAATTCTTTATCTAACTGGAACCACCTATCGGGACTACCAATTGTGGAATGAAGTAATGAAAGCTAATTGTGGAATGAGATTGAACTCATAGTTATATAGTGCGTCTTCAATTATGGAAGAAGTAATGAGCGCTAATTACTTTAAAGTGATTGCAAAGAAAATGTTTAATTTGAATATATGTATTGTGTAATCCGTTAAAATAATAATAAAACTTTTTTTTGTTTTTTTGTTATTATTTAATTTAATAAAAATTATAAAAATATTTTTTTTAAAAGACGATATTTTTTATTCAATATTAGGCTTGTAGATTTTATTTCGTAGATCATGAATATATATTTTATTTTTTGAATCCAAGAGTTATGAGTGTTGAAAGAAATTGCAAAGAGAAGAAGCTGGTTAGTTTGTGGAGAAAAAGAAAAGTTAGTTGTGGGGTGAAAAGCACCACTCTATTCGTGTCATGGTGATACTATGTACATATCAACTCTATTTGCCCATGACAAGAATATTTGAGGCGTTGTGTATTCTTAGTTATAATTGGGGAAAGAAAATGATGAATTTGAACTGGTGAGAATGTGCCTAGTCTGAGAAGTTAATAATTTCAGTTTTGGTGGTTCCAAGGCCATATTCTATCAAAATTTCGCATTGCTCTGTAGAAAAAGATAAGAAGAGGAGAAAAATGGGGGACACAATGACCGAGGCATGTGTAATTCCTCCAAATTATTCTGCTGTTTTTTTTTTTTTTTTAATGGAAGAACATTCCCCAGGACTAAATCTTAAGATAGCATGAAATGACCCTTCCCATTTTTCTCTTTCTCTATTCTCTTGTTTTTCCAAGATATTTACTCGCTCAAATGTATATTGAAGAGTCGAGATTTAACCAGATTGCCCTTTTACTCTGCAGGAATCATCTTTCGAGCAATCTGTTCTTCGTGTACATTTTTGGTCAGGCCTTCGATTATATCCTTGAAATCTGGTAGACTGTAGAGGGCTTTTCTTGTGCTGATTCTGAAATATAATTCTCTTGTCATGCTTGACATGAGTAGGAAAGCTTGTGGAAGAGGAAGAAGGAAACTTGGCTCTGTGGCTATCATATATTCTGACGGCTGCTGGAGCAAACTTGGTTTCTTGGCTGGTTCTCCCCAGAAATGCAGTTTCTGTTGGTGCTTCTGGTGCTGTTTTTGGCTTATTTGCGATTAGTGTCCTTGTGAAGGTACCACAACTTCTATTGAAATTAAGTAATGCAAAGGTTGACTGCTTTTTGTGCCCATTACCATCCGAGTTGCTTGCAGATGTCTTGGGACTGGAGAAAGATCCTTGAGGCACTTATCCTTGGCCAATTTGTTGTCGAGAAGGTTGGGACTTCTAACAAACCTCCATAGAAGAATGAAAATTTTTGTCAGCTTAACTGGGAATAGTCTGGCTACCAAAAGTTCAAAACTGTCTCTCTCATCTTTTGCCCTGATCTACTTCATATATTTAGACGTGATCAGCCAAAGGAGATTTTCATTTAGTGGCTATGAGGAATTTAAGCTTGTGGTATTGAAAATGTGAAACATGTAATTGGTATCTGTCCATGAAGTGGCTTGTTTCTTCCGTTGTGATGGGTATCTGAAGGGCACTGCTGATTATTCTTGGCATTATGATGAAGTCTTGGGCTCCTCCTCTTTTCTTGTCTGTGTGAAATATGTCCAAGTTATTTGCCGTAATATACAGGTTCTACTATGTTGGTGTAGGTGATGGAAGCAGCCCAAGCTTCAGCAGGAATGTCAAATGCCGGAGGATATTCTTTGCAAACTGTCAATCACATCGCTCACCTCTCTGGTGCTCTCATAGGCGCTCTTCTTGTATATCTAGTCAGCAAGATCCCTGCGGAATCTCCAGAGCCAGAACAACCAAATAAGAAGCTTCACAGGCCTAAATAGCCACTTGGTCGCCCCAGGATGTCACCTCCTATTCAATCTTAGTTTGGCTTTTAATCATTCATAGGAATTCTGTTGCATAATGTATAGAAGATTTTGCTGTGGAATTTTTGAATGCTTAGGTATGGATGAGCCACACTGCAAATATGATGTGTACTGTGCTTATGAAATCCTGCACAAGTTGTGTACTCCTCTTTATAGCCATTGTCTAGTACTATGACCAACGGACGGTTAAAGGTTATTGAAAACAAGGTGCTCTTGGTCTAGGTCAAGACTAGGATCACATTATTCACGGCTACCAAAGCTCATGATTCCTCTGCGTGTACACCTGTGGTCGAGTATTTGTCATCTCGCATGGACTGAGAGGCATGGAGCACTTCAACATTGAGCCTCCTATGTACAAACCCATTATACAAAAATCCTGCTGTGAAGTTTCTTACAGCGCAGGTTGCACAGAAAAACGACCATCAACTATCAGTAACTAACAATGTGATTGAAACTTGCGTTATCTACACAGGAGCAACTTTTAGCTGTACCATTCATTGGACATGTCAAGCATGATGTTCGAAATGTCAGTCCACACTCAATAAAAAGGGAATGTGCGACCGCAGGATACCTTGTAAGGAAAGAGGCGCTGGCGCACAGGATCACCATGAGAGAGAATACTAGATAGAGAACAAGTTGGAGGCTGGACTAATTGGAATCAGCTGGCAAACCAGGTTCTCATTCTAACTTATTGGCCATGCATCTGTCCGAGTGTCTTGTCGGAATATCTCGATGCAGCGTGTCTATAAGCGGGTGATGCACACCAATAAAAATTCTAAAGCAATGGTTTTTGCAGCTGGCACATCCGCTTGACAAAGGGTTAACTAAGAACCTACACACAAGAGAATGTAGCAAGTTCAAAACCGTACAACTCCGACTTGCAATCTGTGAGCTGAAATGTTTCTTCCAGGCGAAGTGAGCTTACAATTGTGAAGTGTCCAACATAAATAGTCATCCAAGAGTGATTACAATTTGAAAGGTTTTGGTCCATAACAAATATCAAATGGAACCTTGAAATCTTAACACTTTACAGTCTGTTCAACTCTGTTCGAGTATTCTACACAAGATTCTCACACAATGTTCAAGAGTAGTAGCGGACACAGGAGCAGAGCAAGAGTCCTTGATGCACGAACATAAACGGCCAAAAGTTTAATCTAGCATTCACATGCAGATGCCCGTTGTTGCTGTCCTCCACCGGACATGTCAATGGTGTCCGGCAGGTATCTTCAAAGCCAAAAACAAGAGATATTAGATCCACACATGGAAAAATGACACCCAAAAACATTAGTCAATGCATCCGGTGAGATCAATGAGTTCTTCTTTGGAGACCTTCAAGCTGAACAAGTTGAACAATCTGAAGCATTCATGATTCATGCTATACTATACCACCCAAGAAGAATAATGATTGAGAATTTAAATTCCTATTGATCCTCTTTCAGTTTTTGCTGCTCAATTTTGAACACCTTCCAAATACTGAAGGCTGGAGCACATCTAATCCCTACATTATTTAAAGCTTCTCCAAGAGTTTGCAGTAACTTGCAGCATTTGGCATCCCGCAGAGTTGATCACTGGCGTAAAACAAATGGCACTTGAAGAATCAAAACATTTCAAAGAACGTGTCCTTTTCTTTCCTCTGGAAAAGCTTGTTCCCATTTAAAAATACGAGTTTTTTTTTATGTGAAAAAAGATGGCTAAAATATTTTGACATGGAAGATGCAAATAAACTGTCCTATATTCCCAACATCTAACCCTTTGACCTTGTTAGAAAACTTCAAAGCATCTAACAGTACCAGACGATAAATGAGCAATCACAAAATCCAACTTTATTTCTGCACCTGCCCCAAGATGGCATGTTTCACTTTTTTTCCATAGTCTAATTAGATGATTAATCACTGTCCCCAAAACGGTATGATTCACAGAGGAAGGAGACATCACTGTGTGAACCCACAACATAGAAAAGTGAAATCGATTGCTAATCCAGCACAGGATCCATAAACCTACATATCTTCTTCAGGTTCGTTTTTAATAGCATTCTTGGTTATACATTGAAACGCAGCTTCAACATTTGTGCCGTCCTTGGCAGATGTCTCAAAGTAAGGAATGTTTCCCTTGGAAGCACACCAAGCCTTGGCTTTTTTAGCAGAGACCTGTAAGCAACATGAATCATTGTAGCAAGAAAGGCAAGCCACTGAACATATGAAAAGCAAAGTTTCTCACCAACTGTAGAAATCATGCTAACTAAAAGCTAGAAAATCATACCACTCGGCTATTGCCACCATCAACATCAACCTTATTCCCCAGGACAACAAATGGGAAGTTCTCTGGATCATGTGGACTGGCCTGAATACCAGAAAAGGCAAAAGAAGTGAATATTATTCAGATGGAAATCTAAAAAACTACTGATTAGTTTATGGGCTGGTGGCAATTACTTGCAACAAAAATTCTTCTCGCCAACGGTTTAGGTTGTCAAATGACTTCACTACATTCACATCATACACAAGAACACAACAGTCTGCACCACGGTAGAAAGCAACACCAAGGCTCTGGAATCTCTCTTGTCCAGCTGTGTCCCATATCTGATACAAAGAAATGAACTTATGAACAAAGATGTTACCATAAGGGCAGGAAACGACTGATTAGCCAAAAGTAGAGTGATCTATAGGAGGGAGAAAAAGATCGTGAAAACTTGCAGAAGGATCCAGGATAATTAAATATCTTGAAGATCCGGGTAACAAACCAGAACCCCTTCCTGGGATATCCCATTGGATATCTGATATAGCCATCGAACAGCTATTGATAAAAAACGCACACCCAACAGATATCCACAAGTCTAGCTAGAACACATATGCCGATTTACAACACAGTTGTCTTCTTTGCATGAAGAAGAAAAAGAACTGTTCATCATTAGAGTTCACTAAAAAAATCTCAGCGGTATGAGTAGGCTAACCGACGGTTAGTTTATAAACAGAAGAATAGTAACCGTTCTTGCAAGTTGCACATGTCAATGACCAATCAGTTCATAATGTACCTCCTCCTATGCAAGTCATCTCAAAGTTATCTACTTACTGAAAAGGTGAGAACTTGGAAGGTAGAACAACTATTCGAAATATCTACTGGTGATTCAGGACACTTAAAAATCTTAAATATCTTTTAAGAATCCAATAACCCCAGCAATTTCTTGTTTTTTCCTTCAATTCCCTTTCTCTCCCTAAAACAGCACTAGATATCCCTAAAACAGCAGTGGAACTAGGCTCCACAAGGATATGGCTAATTCGTTTAACTACAGTTCCTTTCATAGGATTACACATGAATCAAGGAACCCTCCAGCATCAAGGAAAAAAGATTTACAAACGCACAGCTCAACCCATCAAAGTTGTGATCTTTACTAAAGATCAAAGCGTAGATTCAGTTTAAATGAAATTGTTTTGAAAGTGATATACTTGATCACTGTGGACGCATGTATGCTAAGGAACATCCTAAAATGGGAACAGGACACAAGAATGCATGCCAATGAAGTGCAAAATACATTTACTTCATACTTGGTTGCCAACAAAAAAACATGACTTGCACTCGTTCACGAAAAAAGAAAAAGAAAAATGTACTCACTTTCACCAGCTATTTTTGGTACAATTAAGCAATTAAAGTAACTATTTCAAGAGAAAGACTGATACTCAAAGAAGAGAGACTGAGGACTTAAAAGCCACCGTTCATAAAATAGATGGGATAGATTATACAGCTCGTCTTTCAAATGATGAAGCATTGAAGTGTATTCATTCAATAGATGTGATAGATTACACAATAGATTGGACCTTGATTTGCAAGGGACTACATGTTTTAAGTTACTGAGACGATTTCCCGATCGTGGCAAAGAGGAAGGTGGGGATGCCACTGTCAGATTATCACAAAAAGGTGGGGAAAATCAATACCAAACCTTGAAAATGGAACTGTTAAACAAACTTCATTATGGATACATGGCATGCATGCATAACTTGATATCTATTGCAACAACACATATCGTGATGGGTGAGAATATTTTACAAAGACTTAAATTGCAACATGAAGCTAACTTCAGTGAATCACTAGAGATATAAGCCTAGATTAATTCGGGTTATATTAATTGAATCAAGGCGACTCAGCAGGATATATTCTAAATATCCATCTCATATTCCATATATAACCTTCACTGGATCATGATTCTCTTCAAACCTGGCAAGATTCGCCTACCATACAACTCATGTAACATTGTAAATCCTGTTAAAACCATACTAATCCAAGCCACAACATCATAATTTACCAACAGATCCACAACGAAGCAACAAGAAAACCTGCAATGTAAACAGCCTGTCATCAATCTGAACCTCCTTCGTCAAGAAATCAGCCCCAATCGTCGCCTTATACTGATTCGTAAACTTTTGATTCACAAATCTAACGACACAGTTAAAGAACGTCCATCACCACAAGGTCCACAACCACAAATCAATAAACCAATTCACAACCTAAATCAACAAACAAATCGAATCATTTATCAAGGATACTGATTCATCAACGACGTCTTCCCGACCCTGCAATCAATCCACCAATCGATCGATCAATCAATACAAAATCAAAATCAGAGCAAATCGGAATAGACCTCGGATGATTAGATGGAGTTCGAGGAGTCACCCGCTGTCCCCTAGGATGATGACCTTGAGAAGCATACGGCGACGAGACGCCATTGTTGGACGATTATCAGAGGATTTTGAACGGAATTGGATAGCTTCAGCGAGCGGCGGAGGAATCGCCGGCACAGCGGAGAGCGGAGAAGGCGGAACAGGTGAGACGGATGGGAAAATGTTGGACCATAAATAAGTACAATAATGTTGTCCTCGACTTTCTCTGTGCGTTGCTATTTATCGTTTTAGCATCGTAAATTGTGATATTTTGATTTTACATAAATATTATGAAATCTATTGGTTTTATATAATAAATGAAAGAAACTGTTGTAGAGAATTTTTCATCATATTTTATTCTTAAAATTTTAGTTAGTATTTTTAAATCTTAAATCTTTGATTTTTTGTGGTTGAAATTGCTTTGCAGCATATTACTCCCTCAAAACCCTATCAATATTATCAATATTATTGCTGTTATATTTATTTTATGTATCATAAATCTAAAATTTTTGAAAAGTTTTGACAATTCAAACTAATAGTTGAAAATCAATTGAACAAAAAAATTAAGACACTACGAACTGATAATAGTGAAAAATTTTGCTCTGAGAAGTTTGAACAGTTCTGTACATATAATGGTATCTTGAGATAAAAGATTAATCCTCATACACCATAACAGAATGGAGTAGTTGAGAAACTGAATCGTACTTTCATGGAAAAAATAAGGTACATGCTTAGTTGGGCAGATATGGGTCATGGATTGGGCTGAAGCTGTCACGACAGCTTGTTATCTCAAGAACAAGTCACCTATATTTGTATTGAAAGGTATGATTCCATATGAAACCTTGTTCAAGAAGAAGTCGAATATGTCACATGTTCGCGTGTTTGATTGTGATGCTTATGTTCATGTACCAAGTGAGGAAAGAACCAAACTTAACAACAGATCTGAGAAGTGCAAGTTCATCGATTACAAAGTTGATACGAAGGATTACAAGGTGTGAAACCCGGTTACCAAGTCTATAGTCTGTAGCAGGGATGTTATGTTTATTGAATCACGAGGCAAGGAGATAGTATTACAAACTGAGGTGTCAAAAATAGCAAAGCCAGTTCAACTTGTTGATAGTCAAGGTGTTCAGATTACAGATACGGTTTCAGAGTCAGTTGGTGGTCAGATAGATGATCAGGTAGATAGTCCGGATGATGATCAAGAAAAAATTAGGCTAATTATTCTGATGAGGAGATGGAGGTGCCCATGAACTAATACCTGTAGCTGTTGAAGAGAAAACACCGTAACCAGATCGTAGGGTCTAGACGACCGAAGAAACTTGTGGTTCGATACTCTCCTAGTGTTTACAGTACATTTCATGCTTTAAGTGGTACTGATAGTGAGTCAAGTAGCATAAAGGAGGCGAGGTCCATAGTTGACATCATTCAACTTTATGCTCGCTATACCTGCTGCCTATGATTTATAGATTGAGCAACAAGAAAGAAAAAGAAAGCATTCCTTTTTTGTGATTTGGAGGAGTAAATACTAGAAGGTTTCGTGATGAAAAAGGAAAGCAATCCGGTGTACAACTTGAAAAAGTCCTTGTATGAATGGAATCAAGTCCCTAGGTGTAGGTGTTGGTACTAGAAGTTCGACACTTGTATTCTTCAACTCGTAGTGAATTTGATCCTTGTGTCTACATGAAGAATGTTGATAAAGACTTTGTTTATTTGCTCCTATATGTAGATGATATTTTATTGATTGGAAATAATATAAAGTTAATCAAGACTAATAAGAATATGTTAGCATAGAATTTTGAGATGAAGGATCTTGACTCAGCAAGCTTCATCTCAGTTATGCAAATTACGCATGATCGTGCTAACAGAAAATTGTGATTGGGTCAAAAGAAATGCATTGGAGATGTGTTGCAGAAATTCAACATAAGTGACTGTAAACCACAGAGTTTTCACATGACTATAGGTATGAGGTTGTCAGTTGAGCAATGTCTTAAGACAACTGATGAGATAGAGAAGAAGTTTCATACACCATATGCGAATATGATTGGTAGTGTTATGTATGCTATGATTAGCACACAACTTGATATTGTTCATTTAGTGGGAGTATTGAGTCGTTACATGTCAAATCCCCAAAACGAACATTGGTCAGTCATAAAGAGATTTCTTAAGTATCTTCGCGTTACGACAGATTATATATTATGTTTTGAAGGTACGAGTAGTGGAAGTAATCTTTGGTTTGAAGATTACATTGATGTGTATTGGGATAATGACTTAGATAGCAGAAGGTTTATCAGTGGGTACATTTTTAACTTGTTTGGTACAACGATAGGTTGGATGAGTAAGAGACAGAGTGTATTAGTATTATTGTCGACAGAGTTGAGTATATGGCTTTGACTTATGCTAGTAGGGAAGGTGCCTGGTTACAAAGACCGGTGAACTTTGCTTTCAGGTACGTAGGCTATGCGAAGCTGAAGTATGACAATTAAGAAGCTCTTTATTTGGTTTGGAATCCGACATTTCATTCTTTTATGAAACATATCGACATTCAGTATCATTTCACCCATGAGAAACTCGAGAAGAAGGTGATACTGTTGGAAAAGGTTGACACTTTTCTTAGCAGTGCGGACTCGACTAAGACAGTTAGTCATTCAAATTTTAGATAGTGCAAGACTGAGGTTGTTTTGAGATGGTTAGCTGCTCGGGCGATGTCTATTTATGTAAAGTATTCAAGAAATAGGAGATTGCTGAGGTTATCAACTAATTTACGTTCTCGTCTAATACATGCTACACTCACCAAGTAAAGGGGTTTCACTCCCCAATGAGTGAACGAGGACAGCTCCCTCATAGACAAAACGATATATCTAATATGATAAAATATCGTGAAAGTACTAAACAATGAAGAAAAGACTTTTACAGATCAACACGATTCGTGCATGAGAATGGCTGGAGGTTGCTGAACACGTGCGCACGATCACGCACAAGGGCACTAGCCGTGCATAGTGAGTGTGGTAACGCCTCCTGACAAGTTGAGGTCTCTGAGCATGACCCTGGATAGGCGTGCATAGGTGACATGGACCATGCCATGGGCCATGACTGCGAGATTAAATTTATTTAAATAATATCTTTATGGGTCTATAATATAACCTTTGTTATTATTCATCCTTATTAGTTTTGAGAGTTGAGTTGTAATTTAATATGATGTGATATACTCTGTAATGTCTTCTTCACATAATATTTTGCTTCCACGGTTTGTGGTGGGATTCTTGTTGGATTTTTTTCCCGATGTTCGGGTTTCCCCATGTTAAATTGTGTGTTATTTTGTTATTTGTCTCGATGTAGAATCTTCAAATCTTTCAGGAAGCACAAAAATGACAATCCGATGGGTTATAACTGTTGAATGACTTTGATCTTCAGTGCACCAGAGAAAGGCCACAACACACCAAATTGAAGTTGAGATAAAGGATACAACAATTTAAATAGATCATGGATATCTGTTCTTATTGTCGATTTAAATGATGAAGAATGAATAGAGGAAAATAACCATGATGGTGGCGAGGAAAATAAAAAGCTGTCATATAATAGATCTTGCAGATAATAGGAAACCAAGCTAACTTATAATAGGAAACCAAGCTAACTTGAGCACAGCAAAGTCCATAAATACGGGATGAATCTGGCATATATCACAGGAAATGTAAAAGCAGTATCTTCTTTTTCGCAATTTTCCCGTGTGTAGTAACCCATGAGACACAATTTTCCCCTGTGGAGTAACCCATGAGACAGACAATATACGATTAATATCGCTATACACAAGCAGCTAGTTCAATGACTCTTTTAAGATGAGCATCAACACAGAATCCTACAGAATCAATGACTCTTTTAGAATCATACAGAATCCTCTCTCTGACTTCCCTACATTCTATCAAATCCTTCAATGAGCTCGCCTTACGAGTTAAGACTCATGGTTTCAGTTGTTTCGAACCAGTATTATTAGTCGCAATCCAAGCGCAGATCACATCAACAAGGTTCTCCAAATCCTTCAAGAAGTTCTGGTTCCCCAGTATCCTCGACTCAACACCCAACGTCAACCCAACATCCCTGGCCACACTCTCCCACGGAGTCCCAGCCGCGAGATTCGCCAACAACTCACCACCGCGATTCACAGCATCCGTTACACCAGGAGGCACATCCGGCAACGCCTGCCTCAGAGGCAGCACGTGGTCACCAGGCAACGTCCTGATGGACATATCTAGGCTCGAGCTCACCGCAGACTCCACACTCAGAATCTGTGCCAACCTAGGCGTCTCATCCAACGTATCATCCTCGAACTTCACCAACATGTTCCTCGTAATCCCGTAATACGACCTCACGATCCTCCTGGTCTCTTCGGGCGCAGGACTGAACTCCTCCCTCCCCTTGGCCAAATCTACATACAGCGATGAAACCTGCTCCACCAACGGCAACACCTGTTTGACGATCTCCGGACTCATACTCTCCAGTCCCTTCATCGTCATCTCGGCCCCTGCCCTCACGCTCCTGAAACTCCCAAACCGGTCGATCACGGGCCCCAAACCCTGCGCCATCGGCACCAAAACGGATGAAAACAAAGGGATCACCTCGCTCGCCTCCCTGTTATTAAATGCCATCATCACATTCCCCGCATTCCTCACCGCATACCTCGACCCGATCAGCAAGTGAATCACGGTCCCCAGCGAGTGCCCGATCCCAAAAACCGGCAACTCATCGAGGACAGGCTGCGACTCGCTCTCGTTCAAAACCCTAAGAGTCCGATCGAACTTGAACTGAGCCTCGTCGGCGATGGAGAAGTGGTCGAATCCGCTGGAGAAGGGGGTGGCGACGATGAGGAGATTGGCCTTCCGTGAAAGGGATTGGAGGAAGAGACGGTAGGTGAGTTGAGGAGCGGCGCCGACGAAGATGCCGCCGAGGAAGTGGACGATTCCGGCGGGGGAGGCGGTGGGGGGTTTGAGGACCCAGGCGCCTTCGATTTGGGTCCAATCGGATGAGGTTGAGGAGAGGCTGGGAGTGGTGGCGAGGAGGCGGACCATGTCGCGGTAGAGTTGGAGAGTGGTGTTGTTGTTGTCGTTGGAGGAGGAAGAGTGGAGGCGGAGGCGGCGGAGGCGAGGGGTGGAGAGAGAAGGGTGAGGGTGGGGAGGGGAGTGAGGGGTGATGAAGGGGCGGCGGCGAGGGAGAGGGAGAGAGAGAGAGAAGGTGGCGGCGGCAGCCATGGGAGAGGTGATGGTTGGAGCCTTGGAGGTGGTGTTAAAGGATAGTAGCCATGGAAGTGAATGGGGAGCTGCAAGATGGAGGGATGCGGGAGGGAGGAGAAGAACGGGGAGATTTTTGGTTTCTTTGGTAAACCGTGAGTGAACAAAATGATAATTGCGTGCTCCACCTTACTTGGACGAATTCCGAAAGCGGTTTTTTTGGAACGCCTTCCTGAAAATCATATAATTTAATTATAATCTTATTATTTGTTTTATAATTTTTATTTATGTATTAAATTTTTATAAAATTTGATGTAAAAAATTATTTCCTTCAGATCGAGGATTAAATTCGAAGAGGATACATTGAAAATCAAACAGATAAAGTAATTTGATTATATTAATATAATTTTATTATTAAATAAAGAAGAATAGAAATATTTTATTTACATTGAGACTAATAAAAAAAATTGTTATTAAATTGAGATAGAAAAAATATTTTTTTAGTTTTAATAATAATTACTTCTTTCAATCCCAATTTATTTATAACACTTTTTTTTATCAATCTCAATTGTTATAGATCAAATCGTTCCAAGATAGTCCGAAGATCACCTTGGGCGGCTTCCTTATCATTCGTCATATCAGAACCCATTGTGATACCACTAGGCGCAGTCGAAACTTTGATGGGTTAACATAATGTTCTAGCATCGAAGTAATTTAAATTCACAAACTAGAAACACTCGAATTAAAAAGTAGTAATAAACAAGAACAAGTTTTTTAAAATAGATATTACTATTAAATAAATAAAAACAAATAATAAGTCCCATGTTTATAAGAAAACTAAAATACTTGATAAGCTGAGATATCCTAAGATATACTGTATATCTTCTTAAATAATATAATCTAAAATCTGTCATCTTTGAGCCTAAAAATAATATTTCATCCGTCCTATATTATAAATTATATTTTTTTATTCGAATCATTCTAAAATATAATTAATATATCATATTTAGTAATTTTTTCACATAAAAACACACAAAATAAATTATTATTTATCACAGTATACTCATCACCACCTCCTTCCTTCTCTTTAATTCTCTCTATTAAAACTCATTTACACCACATTATCATTAAATAAATACTTTTTTTTTTATCAAATTTCATAAAATTTCAACACACATAAATTCGTGTGTCGGATCAAACTATTCATAATATTTTGGCACAGAGATAATAAATGTTCGCTATAATCTATGATTAAATCGTCTGCTTAACTTCCTTAATCTTGTATCTTATGCCCATCATCGGGATTAGTATCTCCTACGTCAGTTTGATAGATTAAATTGAAAAAAAAAAAGTAATATGTTGAATTCCCTTTTTGTCCCTATCTACATGAGTATAAATTTTTGGTTAATTTAATGATGAAGATCATTTGATCTTTTCATATATTTCACCTCCCCATTTTTTCCAAAACCTCTCAATTTCCGCGATATAATTGCGGGAATAAAAGGAACCAACTCAACTCTCAAATCCCTCCCCCTCCCTTCATCCAAACACTCAGGAGCACCAATTTAGAAGGGATTCTTCATAAAAACCCTAACCCTCTCCTATTTCAATCTTGTAAACATAATCAACAGTGCTCGATGGATGGGGTTTTTGTACTTTGACAAGCATCAATTTTGAAGGGATGATTCAAAACGTATCGGGCTTTGACAATGAGGCAAAATCACAACAAAATCTGGAATTTCACAAGTCACTTCTATGGCGTTACACATGAATGTACTCCTAAGCAAAGAGATTTTACAGTTTCATCAGTTTCCACTATTTGAGGCTTCAACAAGAGCACAAAAGAAGCCACAGGCAAACGGTGTAACCCATATTTGTTCACTCAAGGCATGCCAAACTTGGACAAAGCCGACTGGAACAAATCGGAGAAGGCTTGAGCTGTACTTTGATCATCGGCTTTGATCTTTATCTGTGCTTTAGCGGATGATGTGCTAATTATGCACTCAACAAGATATAAGGACTTGTCGTCTACCTTTTGAGCAAAGAAGAAGTACTTGAAATTCGGAGCTTGGCCGCCCGATGCTATGCACTGTATAGAGTGGCCTTGCATGTGGTTAAGGAGGGTTTGAGGTGTTGTCAATGACGCCACTCCTAGAGGAGTCATGCAGAAATCCTATACGGAGAGACACAACATCAGAAGCGGGAAAAAAAAACTGCCCAGGTCAATGTGCACATCCCACAAAGCAGTAACAAACCTGCGATAGTGATATGGGCAGCTGACGCCATTTTTGCTGGAAAGTTCCAGGATCTAGAACAGCTTTTGCATTGAGATGCAGAACAGGAGGAGAAGATGGCAGTGGAGCTGGTGCTGGTTGTAAACTTAAACCAAGCAAGTCATCGATATCAAAGCTAGGCTGTGAAGAACTAGTCGATGGTGGTGCACTTGAAACAGCCAGTAGACTTGAAGAACCGTCATATAGAGGGGCGTCATATGCAGAACCATTATTGGAGACTGCCCCAGCGTCTTCCTTTTGCGAGGTGCTTAGAAGTAGATCCTTGTCGTTTTCCTCGACTCTTTGAGCTAGAATGACATTGTCCGTAGCTGGAGCCTGAATGGACAGATGACCAACTTCCTCGGAAAATTCAAATGGTCCTCTATGCTCCTTGTCAGTGAACAAGTATGAAGGCTGCAAAAAATTCCAAACTGAAGTTAGTTATAGACTTATAGTTAATACCTGAAAAGTCACAGTAAATCTCAGCATACGTTCTTGAGCTCAAGACTCAAAATTTATGTTACGTAATTCCATTCTTCACTTCAAGTTTACAAATGTTCAGTTTTTCTCATGCCGTAGCTTCACAATTATAACAAAATGCATCCTCAAACATGAAACCCTAAAACCGATCAAATTATGTCAGAACACTAACAAAGGCTTCTAGATTCTTATTCGACCAAACTTCATCAAGTTCGCTTTTCCCTCCTGTCAGCAAGCCAGAGGATCTGTGCATATAATGTTTTCCTTGAGCCTTATTCAAGTCTTTTGAAGCTCATGGTCCCACATAGAAGCAACAACTCGAATGTCCTCCATACGTGAGAAGCCAAAAAAATAAGCAGCAAGAATGAACTACCGACAAGAACCACATAACTGGACAAACCCCTAGCCTTTTTGGACAAACACCATTGGGATTTTCTAAAATAGGTTATGGAACCAAGATTCACTAATCCGTGCTTGAATATTGTCTCCCAAAGAGTTAATTTCGTCAAGATTAAAGGTGGGGAGTAGAAAAGGGAATGCTTCATCACCCAATGGAAAGGAACTGGAAGCAATTGAAAGAAGTTGGAGGGGCAAGTTTCTTCCCCATGGTTAGGATTTTTTACAGTTCCACTTCCTGATCAAACCACAACCAACAGGAGCTCTAAGACAAAATCTAAACAGAATGACTAACCCCTCTCTCCATTCCTAACCATACTAAGACAAATATATTATTATCCCCTTTGCTCCACTCCCTTACCTCACCTGTCATCAATAACTGATGAGAACATAGAAAATCTCCAAATAGACTGGAAATTTGGGACGAGAAGGGTAGATGCGAGTTTTCAGTTTCCGTAGGCAAACCAGTAGCTAATGATCTGATTTAAGATACCTTCTGATATACAACAGACAGACTGTTGAATTCGTCGAATATCCTATCGTTGATCTCACTGCTCTGAGTATCAGCAAATACTGAGACGGCCTGCTTTGGAGGGTTGACCACACGTTCTGCCACAGAAACATTATGCTGCAAGAGTCGGTAGTAGAATAAAGCCCGATCATGAACATCCTGCAAAGGAGGGAAAAACTTGATTCATGCCCACACAGAACCTTGAAAAAGTTCACATTGCTGGATGTTGAGGGATAAGAGAAGCTTTCTAAAACCTGATGAAAATCAGCAATTCCAGCGGCCACAGCTGCTCCCAAGGCCTTTTGAGTCTCAGAAGGCCTTCTGAAGAAACATTTCATTGTCGCAGTAAGAAGATGCAAACGTACCTGTGGCACAGAAAAATGGTGAGCCAAGAGTTGCATGACCATTTTAATCAAAACAAGATCGAAAAGCTCTTAAAAAATAGAAGAAGAAGAGGAAGAAAGAAAAAAGGGTTGACAATCAAAGTAACTCATGTAGGTTACGGCGTTACGTTCCTTCTCCATCCATCATAGACAACCCAAGGATCAGTATTAGAACGCATCTAGACATTGATTGTTTTCACCTTTTCCCTAGAAAATCGCTAGTTTCTTTCTCCCTAGAAGAAAAAACAAAAGGAACTCCTCACAGATCAGCAACTAAGGAAACTAGAAGAACAACGAAGCATTTATCACCTCATATTAGTACACAAATCTATATGATTTCAAGCTGAATTTATGTAGTGCAAATTTTAGTGCTATTGTACTGATTCGGCTTTGGCATAGCACATCTACAAAAGAAAATTCTGAGATCATGAGCAGTGAACCCATGCAAGAAGGGCCAAAAGAGCTCACATTTTACTCCAGAAAAATAAAAATAAAAATACAATTGCACCCATAAAAGAACTGTTATTGATGATTTCAATGTTTTCAGCTTGATGAAATTTCTCTACTAAAGGTTCCAGAAATAGAAGCATCACCTCAGCGGAATCCTCTTCCTCCCAGTTCTCAATCATACTCTCCAATATGTAGGGTGCATCAGCCATGTCCTGAGCATATTCACCAAGCATCCAAATTAATGCAGCCTTAGCTTTTGGTTCTTGGACATTGTTACTGCTGATATTTCCTACAACAGCTATGCAATCATGACTCCATTGTGGATATTTACGAAGCAGATCTTTGATGAGCACCTGCAAGAAGTCCAAACCTGGTTTAGTTCAATCCACCACTACTCAATTTGCACTCATTATCGATTCAAGTACATCAAATTCTTGTTTCATTTGTAATCAGAAGTGTGGAGAACTGGAGATAATGGAACTAACAAGAGTTTCAGCAGTGACATAGTCCTTTTCCATCTCCAGGAACTGGAGAAGCCGGTCAACAATTGCGTTTACATCATACTGCTGTAGAGCGATCTTACCAACAGCCCGAATTGATTCCCTTGCAATTGGAATGTCAACGTTGGCAGCATATTCACATAATTCCGTCACTGCAATTGACTCAATCAGTTCGCATTAATAGAGATCGACAACATCAGTCCTGAAATCATTCATGCCAGAACGAGAAATGGTTTTTTTTACCTATTTCATATGTATTATCCTCGTTAGCAACTGCAGTCAACATTTCAAGCTTCAACTTCTTGACATAGGATGGCTCATTGTAATGGCAATAAAAATGCTTATAATCTGACGAGAAAAGCATTGGTGCCCGCATCACCAATAGATGCAGATGAGCTAATACTGCATATGACTGCTCTTGACTTCCAGTGCTAGCCAGGGTAAGCAAAGGTGCTTTGATTCGTTCATACACCTGAAGGGGGGGAAGAACAAAACAAATCATTTAACAGGAAGCGCTATACATATGTTGACGGAAAGAGACAAATAGGTTCAATTGTATTTGCATAATGCATCCATTATAAACATTTTAAATCTTGTAAATGAACTGAAAATCAAAATAAAATTAAAATCTTTGGATGATGAACTGCACCACTCAATCAAGACAAGCTATAACTCTGCTCATGCTCATAGGTAGCGAGATGTAGAATATTCTGTTGAAAATTACTATCATCAAGCCACATATAAAGTCCATACTGTCACCTGCTGATGAACGTCTGTCATAGACAAAGTCAGCTGAAGAAACAACTTGATGGTTGCTAACACCACAGCTCCATTTGCATGCTGAAGTCTATCTTCAAGGAGATTCATGATGTCAAATATTTCGTTGCTATCGAAGGGTATGTATTTAGCCACCAACTCAAGCACAAGACACTGAGCCCATTCACTGAAATCCTTGATCCTGGACAGGAAGATGAAGGACAAGCCTTGGTAATTGTAACGGCAGTTTGAAGAAATATATTTTTTTTATGGACAGCTCATCTTGAAAGAAAAATTCTAGAAATCAATGATTCATCATGCGAGCACCTCAAAAGGAAAACCTTATGAAGAACTGTGGTTTCAGGTAAAGGAAGTGTCTAAGCATCATTACTTTCAAGTAATAACTATAACTAGGTAAGTCTGAGACCTATGCAATCTCCCTCACCTAAGAAGCCCTTACACAATTTTCATGCACTCACCTCATCTTAGCTCGTCTTAAATTTTCCAACTTAAGGAATTAACATATCGAACTTTGAAGAATAAGCACAACTGCAAAACATAATAAGACAACTTTTTTAAGCCAAAAAAAAAAAAAGGAAGAAAGCTTACATATCAAATTTCAACTTATCAGGAGCACCAGCTGAACTTTGAGGACTTCCAAAGTTTCAGGACCTGCTTAATATCTAACCTCTTCCACCTATGAACAGTTAATGAATATTTTCACTAACTAGCACTGAGTCTCCTCAGCCATTAAATTCTAATAAACTCACTCTAAAACCCGACTCATGCACATGACGCTCAGCAGGTTTCATCTCATACAGTAAACTAAGCTATTCTTCTTTCCCCACTAAATGGGTGGACAAATTTTGTCACAAGTAATAAATAAAATATTTAAGCAGTGAGAAGTTCTTCATACTCCTTCTATGGCATGCATGTCCTCTATCCAAGTAAGGGATCATCGTGAGGCTATATAAATTTATACAGATATTTTTTCGTTTTTATTTTTTTCAAGTGGAGATCTATTGGTAAACTTTAATATGTAATATAAAAGATGAATACGATGATAAATAAAGAAGGAAACAAAAGCCTTCTGAGAATGCCAAATATTTTAACCCAACAGCATACCTGTTCAGCAGGTAGTATATGAACGGCTTGCTTAACAATCCATCTCTCTCCCTAGAAGCTTCTTCAGAAGTGCTTGCTTCTGAGCTCCATATTTCTTGAAGGGCAAATAAACAGTTGGCTACCACCTGATAGAAGATTTAGACATATAAGTCAAATGCTTAGGGATAACAAGAACACCAACTAATGAAGGGCCCAGAGAACACAATTCACTGAAGGAAAATATCATGATATGATTCAGGATCCTGAAAGAAATAGGCCGAAAGAAACACCAGGGAGCAGTGTGAAGCAACACAGAAGAAACAAAGGATTCGAAGACACTGGCACTGCAGAACTATTTCGTCTGCCATAACACAGGATATAAATCTGTTTATCAGTTCTTTGCTTAATCTAAATACATGAAGCGAATATTAAATTGCATGTAGTATGAAATGAAGTTTTCTGACTTCACCATAGAGCTCACACACAAAGCCGACAAACTGGAAGCTTTCTCAAGATGAAAGGAAAACTGTCTGTTGGACACACCTGGGTATCCGGATCATTCAGCATCAATTGCTTGAGCAAAGATGGAAAATCACCATCGATACAAGTTGAAGTAGATATATGATACAGCTTCAAAACCCCGGTAGCAGCAATTATTCTCACATAACTGCTGCCATCTCTCAATCCTGAACGCAATGGCTCAACCAAATACTCAACTAGGTTTGCTACTCTCAAGGAACACAAACTCCTCAATGCAAGCCCACGAATCATTGGGTCCTCATCCTTGCAATCCTTTTGCAGAAAATTGATGGTGAGGAGAGCGAGATCAGGATTACTTTTGGCATAATTGCTCACGTACAAGTAACACATCTTCTTCAAGACAATGTCTGATGTGGCCGAACACATCACCATCTCACTGAAGAGTGAAGAGACATCAATCCCAATGGTCATGTAAGAGATAACTTTCTTGAATAGCTCTCGCTTGGAGTCGTCCGCACCAGGTGCTCGGCTACCAGCAAGTTGTCGAAGCTGTAGCTTTAGATCAGAGACTTCTCCCTTCCTGGAGTAACAGAAAGTAACCAAGTTTAAGGTTTAGTATTTATATTTGAGGTATCAACAACAATTATTGGAATGCACGTTAGCAAAAGCATGCCTGTAGCAGCTGATTGCTTTATGTGAGCCATGCGGCCATGTATAAAATGAAGGAGGAGGAGGAGGTAAGGAGAGAATGAGAGTATTCATATCCTAGCATTACCAGGTAATCATTCTGAGGAAAAAGGAAAATGAAAACTAGAAGATGCATGTTAAAAGGCAATAATCTAGTCTGTACTGGTGATATTCTATTCGTAACAGAAAGAGACCAATTTGCATATCAAGTTCACATTAAAAGAAAGTTAAATATTGCATACCAATCTTGCATACCAATTTGCATTTCTTTAGGAGGACTTTAAATACAAATGAGTGAACGACCAGCGAAATGTGCAAGATCGATAAATCTCAAGAAGGGTACCAATATCAGCTTCAATCACTAATCAAGATAGCTTCCAGCACAATGCGAGCGAGCTAAAACTCACAGCTTCGTCACACCAACACGTTAACAGAAAAGCTTCAACAAAACTCCAATCAATTTGATTTATCATACAGACTCCTCGCCGTTCTCGAAATCCTTACTCGATATCTGCTATTTAAACATAACAAGTAACAAGCAACCCATTGCTCTCATCTAACCCCACAATCTATGCACTGACGAATCCAAGTACACAATCAGCAGTTCCCAAATCAATTCACCGATCTGTATCAAAATTCAGCACCAATTCTGGCGACACTCATCCTAAACCCCCGAAATCGAATTTAAAACCTCCCCAATACATCAATGATCACCGCAGAGAACATTGATCATCAAATTGAACACAACAATGGAAATGCAATCGATCGGAAACTAACATCAACAGAAGCATAAATAAATCCAATACAAAACAACATGAACTCAATAACCCAAGACTGTACCCTGACGGCTGAGAGGGAGACGGAGATCGATGCGACTGGTGTGCCGGAGGCGCCATCGCCGCCAGCCGATGACAAAAACTGCGACGCCAAAACGCACACCGATATCGAGCTCCGATGGAAGACAATCGGACGAGAAACGACGAATTTGCCCTCTCTGAAGATGCGAACGATCCGACGGCGGAGGACAACCGGGCCACCACCGGCGGTGGATGATTGGTGAAGGTGAGGATCAGGTGAGACGCAGCCGCCGGTGGATGCAAAGTGAAGAAAACATGGTTGTTGTGACGGACGGTAGAGTGTACGGGTCAGCAAAAATATCCCCAAAAACTAAACCCGATCGAATGAGAATTTGTTGGCAAGGGAGTATCGGTTTGGTACGAAACAAATGTTAAGAATCCAATCATCGATTTTTCCTATATCAGACCCATATTATTAAAATTATGTCATTTTTGTTGTTTGGAATAATCCCATTACATCTTTTTGATAAACGATGCCATGATTTTTTTATGATATCAACATGTTGTCGTGAGGTTTTTGGGATGGTACTCTTTGGAGTCTTTGTTGCTATTTATTTGTTCGGAATGTTGTAATGTTAGTGAGTAATGCTTTTTTTTTTTAACATGCTCAATAAAGTAGCAAAATTGGTCACTTGGTGTTGCTTAGGTGATATGTTTGACGCATAAACCACTGTTAATTTATTTATTGGTACTTGAATATGTTAACAGCGAGCAAACTTTTAATTACTAGATGTAGTGCGTTCTCATTTTCACTTCACAATATATATATCAAAAATTCCAAAAGGGCCGGATTTCTCGTATCGATGGACCGAGGAATTTGATATCGAAAATTTAAAACAAAACAGGATTAAAAAATTCAGAAAATAAAAAATACGAGACAATACGAAAAATAATCAAGAATTGAATTGTCCCGTCTCATGTCCACCCTTACTAAAGGGAAATGACGAAAGGCCATTTTGGTCTCTACCATGAAAAATCATGGTTTGGATTTAGCAATCCATTATTTTGTAAAGATAAATCCTTAATCTGGTTTTGGATATAAATTCTCAGTCTGGAATTCATAGTTTGGACTTAGTAGCTCATTATTATTTGGCATTTTTAAAGTAATTTTTTTATTATTTTTCAATTTTATAATCTTCCAATTATTTTGTACATCTCAACCAACTTAACATTGAATATATATATATATAGGTTGAAGTGGTTAAAGTGAATTCATTGATTGAAAATTTGATAAATTGATAAATCATCATCATTGATTTTTTTCTCACTAAAAAAAATAAAATTAGTTGACAAATGAATAATTAAAATTGATTCACTTTAATCAATTAGATAAAATCAATTTAACTATCTTTTTTCTATATATATATATATGGTGCGTTAAGGTTGATTTTGTGACAGTATACTATTAAAAATTCATATTATAAATTGATAAATTTATATTATCAGATTTTAATTATAAAATATATTAAAATTTAATAATATATATTGATTAACTCACAATCTAAATTTTTCAATTTATAAAAATTAAAATTTATAACATAAAATCAGTCAAGTTAAAATCGATCATGTATTTAAAAAAAAAAAAAAACGTTGGTGTTTCAAAAAAATCTTTCCGTGTACTTCAAATAAATCTCCACCGCGCGCCTGGCTCATTCCAATTAGTAGGAAGATGGTGCGTGGGCGGCGCAATTATTATCAACAGAATGCAATCCAACTAAACTTTCGAGATCAATCGAATCACAGACAAGCAAGGTCAAATTAGAGACAAACAATTAGCTGTACAGGCCAGGTGGTGAAGAGCTTTAGAAACTGAGCCAATGAAAGCGCGACGAAAGCGGTGAGCAACGGAAAATTAGTCGAAAGAATTGACGTCGGAGACAACGAGGATGCCGTCGTCGCGGCTCGATTGCACGTTGCCGCATCGGCTGCCGTGATCACTTCGTTTATTGTTCTCCGAATACGATGGAAAAATCGATCGAACTCAATCTAATGATGACTATGAATACGATGAAAAATCGATCGAATTTGAACTAATGATGATGGATTTGAGGATTGATCAGGTGAGAATTCAGTGTCAGAGAAGATGATTTTTAAGATAATTGGCATGGGTGGGGAAGATGGTGGCCTGGCGGCACGGTCGACGACGACAATGCATGCATGAATCGGGTACTGATTCAATCCTTTTGATATTAATATAAAAATTTTGATCAAAATATAATAGTTATAAATCCTATATAAATAAAAAATTTATTTAAATAATTTGTGTTTTTGTAAGTTTTATATAGTTTTTTAGTAATTTTTTTTTCTTTTCATTCAACCGATTGAACCATCCGATCCCTGATGAAACCGGATCAATTGCATGATCGGTTTTTCAATTGAACTGACCCATCCGACCAAAATATCAGATCACGATTTAAACGGTTGAACTGATTTACGATTGAACCGATCAGATTAGTCTGATTTTTATAATTAGGAGACAATGTAGATGGCAAGGGAGGAAGAGGTGGATGCGAGACGTCGATGGTGAGAGGTGAAATAGGTTAGATAAGTTAGGATTTGTTATATATACATATATATTAGTAGCAAGGGACAAAGAGTACATCAATTGGTTGATGAAATATGATATGATCAATTAATAAATAAGATTGATAATTCTTAAAAATTAATAACAAAAATTGAAATTATTTTATAAAAAAAAATTATGTTTCATCTTTTTGAATTATATCATATTTGAATTATAAAAATAGTCATATGACCCGTTAACTTTATTAACTTAAATGAAAATGCTATTAAAATGATTTTCTCATTTTGTTTTACATGAAATGACCCTTTTGTCTTTTCCAATTCCATCCTTGGTCATCTCCTTCACCTCCCTCCCTTTCCCTTCCCAAACTTGTTTCATCGATTTGGTTTTGTATTCAACGATGATCGATCAATCATCGTTTTGTGATGTGGAATTTGACGCAAAAAACTATGAAAGGAACCTGAAAATGAACTTAAAAACCTTTCGAAAGACTAAAAACAACATAAAAACAAATCTCATGATTTGAAAACGTAAAAAATTATGAAAAAAACCTTGAAATAAGCTTAAAACACTCAAAAAACTAAAAACAACTCTAATGATTTGAAAACATAAGAAATTATGAAAAGTCTTTTGAAATGAGGTTAAAACACTTAAAAACCCTTCAAAAGACTAAAAACAACATAAAAAACAACTATTATGACTTGAAAACAAAAACAATTATGAAAAAGCGCTTTGAAATGAATTTAAAACAATCAAAAATTTTTCGAAAGGTTAAAGACAACATAAAAATAACTGTAATGACTTGAAAACATAAAAAACTATGAAAAAATCCTTTGAATTGAGCTTAAAACAAACAAAAACCCTTCCAAAGGCTAAAGACAACATAAAAATAATTATAATGACTTGAAAACACATAAAACTATGAAAAGAATCTTGAAATGAGGTTAAAACGTTCAAAAACCCTTTAAAAGGTTTAACACAACATAAAAACAAATCTTATTACTTAAAAACGTAAGAAATTATGAAAAGATTCTTCAAAATAAACTTAAAACACTAAAAAATCTTTCAAAAAATTAAACATAACATAAAAACATCTCAAATGAGTTGAAAATATAATAAACTATGAAAATAACGTTCAACCACGAAACTCGTAGTGGAATCCAAATGAGAGAAGACGGCATCGAGCGACTCTGTATCTCTCGTTCGTCGATCACTACCAGAGCGAAGGCGCCTCCAATGCAGCCTACTCTCATCGCCTCCAGGTCGTGGCTGCTGCTACTGCTTGCTGTCATGAGATGAAGCTCAAGGTCCGTTTCATATTTCTCCAATCGATTTCGATCTGTGTTTAGATTTGCGGATCTGAACTCCTCTGTTTCGTGTTTAATACTGAGATCATTGATATCGATTGAGTAATCTGATTCGAGATTTTAATTGATGAATGAATTGATCTGATTATAGTATGTTATAGACTCAACGAGTGTGAATTTTACAAACGAAACTCATTTTGGCGGCCTCTCTGTTTTTGTCTAGTTCATCGAGTTCATGTGTCAACTCCATTTTCATCAGATCTAGCGTCGATTTTGCTATTTCGCTGCTAATTTCCACAATCGTTTCACAGACAACAAAAACAAATGCAAATTCAGGTAGATTTTCTATACTTTTTAGGGTTCGACAACCAATTCAGTCCTCCATTTTCATCAATTTACGATTCCATTTTCGAATTTCAATTCAACGAACAATTCAAACCTTAAACGGTCAATCTGTTTGTCTTCGGCTCCGAACTTCTGATTGATCGGTTCATGTTTGCGAGAACCTCGCAGGTGGCTCGAAGAGCTAGCTCGAAGGTACACTACATATCAAAGATCCAAAAGCACTCGATTTCTCATCCATTAAAAACAGCATCATCTCCGCCATCGACTTCCCCAGAAAAAGTAACCTCGACGCCATTGATGGAGAGGGGAAGGGATGGAGATGAAGGAGATGACGAGGGATGGAATTTGGAAGGGCAAAAGGTCGTTTAATGTTATAAAAAAAAAGAGAAAATCATTTTAGTTGTATTTAATAAAATTGAGGGGTCATTGCGATTAAAACACATTTTTTAAAAAATGAAATGATTTTTTCTAAAACAATCTTGATAAATATACTTAAATGAAATGAAACAAGAAAAAAGAATTTTTTTCTATTTCTCCGGTCATTCGTATTGAAAAACAGAAATAAAAAATATGCTGTTACTTAGATTCGGTCACCACTCATCATCTCCGATCGGAATTTGGCATTTGCACTGTGGGTGAAGTCGATCTCAAGCAATAACCCGCACGATGCATTTCCACCTGTGCCGATGTATTGCCACTATTGCTCTAGATGTCCGTGTTGTGGTCATTGCGAATGACAGTATCACATCTCTCTCTCTTGGAATTTACTGATGGTCTACCAGCTACGGCTTGAAGACAATCTATTTTGTTTTGTGATAATTAAAGTGTGATTCATAACTTCATTTTTCATGTAAGTCAAAGCATATTGACACGTATCATTGGATACGAGATGTTTTTGAAGACAAGAAATTGTTTCTTGAAAAGATCCACACAGATGCCGATATACTTACAAAGACTCTTTCGAGATAGAACCTTGAGGTTTGTTGCATGATTGCACGGATGGTTGGTCCCTCCTCCACATCGTTGTTAGGGGGAGATTTGTCCAACGGGTTAATCATGTGTGCTGCTTGCTAGCCATCTATAGCAACTTGTGCTATACTGGATTTCCCCCTCAAATGTCGATGAGCTAGGGTCCAGTATCCTAACAGCTTGATTGTCCAATTCATTTCCAGGTTGAATCATTGAAGTGCTTTGTTGGTTCAGCAAATAATTTGAAACCTGTTGCTCTTCATAATTCATGCATTCTGGGATGTTCAAAGTTGTCTCTTGCGAGGTTCGATGTAATCCATGTGCGTTGTAGTCATTTTCGGCTCCGGAACCTGCAGAACTAGTCATGCCAACGGCAAGAAACTTAGCCAGAGTCTCGATCTCCTCTTGTAGGTTGACCACCTGCATATCAGGTTAATATTTAGTAAAAGTAGTTGTATTTTTGCTTTAAACTTGAGACATGCATCTGAGATTGTAACCTGTTGCTGCAGTGCATATATGTGACCAATGCAGCCGTAGACAGGATCCTGCATTCGAGCGAGTGCTTCATAGGACAAGGCTCTGGCTGCTTCATTGCGGTACTGTTCTGGAATCTTTTGCAGTAATCTTGAAGCGTTGCTAGCACCGAAAACTTTATGCACGGCCGCGAAATGGTGAACTCCGACGTCGTAGCTAAAGTATGGAGAAAAAATGCACTTACTTGAGCACTTCCTCCTCAGGAATTTGCAAGCTCCACATGATGAGCCGATTCCTGTCATGGCTTACAACCTTTCTTTCTTTCTTTCTGTTACAAGAAAAAGTCATGCACCCTTGCTCCTCTTTATATAGCCGAATGAAATCGATAGACCTCAGCATTCTGTTTATAGAGGCCAGGGGACAACTTTGTTTGCTTTTTTCTTTCTCAGTCTCCATTTCAGGGCACAGCATGTTCTTATTAAATCGCCCATTAGTGGAGCTTATTTGCTAAGTTTGTTTCCTACTCGAGTTTAGTTTCATTTAGTTTCCTGTAATATGAACGTTGTTGGCTATTGAAGGTTTGAGGTGGAGGACCTAATCATTATAGCTTCATTTGTGCATGGCCTGGGAAGCGGCAGGTATTTTCTCTTGTTTCAGTTATGTAAACCTGTTGGGCATCATCATCTGTTTAAGCATATAATCGGTAATCATAATGTAGTAATCTTGCCCATGCAGAATGATGAAGAAATTTCTGAAGTCTGAGATTCTGAATAGTTCGTTACTCTTTTGGATCGGGTGAGGACGTGTGCCGTGGAACTGCTACTCTTCCTTGTTTCATCACCCAGTGCTTTCCTTTAAATAAGGCAAGTATATTTTTCTTTCCTTCGTTCGCTTTTTTGTGTTTACATTAGGCTTGTGAGTTTGGTCTTGGTTGGAAAGGAAAGGATAGAAAAATCAAGTATTTTCCTTTCCATGCTATGCATGTGAGTATGGTGGATGGTTTTGGAAGGAAAATAGTATATATTATTCCTTTCCTTTCCTTTCCTTTCCTTGCCTTTGTTCGAAGAGCAGTTCCGTAATCTTCGGATATTAATATATTGCACTTGCTAATCTATTTCAATTGGGGTTGCTTTCCTAAGTATTGTACTTTTCTCTTATAGGAATTGTAGAATTTTTTGCTATATGACAATAGGTTCTTGCACGACATTCTTGATCAAAGTGTTAATGGCACGTAAGAAGCTTCCATGTGCTGAATGTTATGATGTTCCGGTTGTCGACATGCTTGACTTTTAACCAATGCGAGGGATCTGTATATTAGGAATAAAAATCTAAACTGCGTTTGGTCACAGAAGGAAAGATAGGATCCATAATGAAGTTACAAGACATAAAGTTGGAGTCAGATAATTTGAACATAAGATGAGAGAGTCAGGATTAAGCTGGTATGGGCACCAATGGTAAGTGTAGACCTGTTGAAGCATGACTATAAGAGTTGTGAAGCATAAGGTGTCTATCAAGAGGGGTGAGATCTGAATTTTGAGGAGCTTGAAGAAAACGTTGAAGTATGTATGTTTTTCATAATAGAAAAAAAATGTTTTTAATCCTATGAACTTTCGATATTTTGCAATTTATCTCCCTCAACTTTAAAAATAGATACATGTCTCCCTACGAGGGGGTTTTTCTGGGAAAAAAAAAACTTTTAGGAAGTTATGTGTAAAAAATCAAGGTTTTTTCAAATTTCAGAGAGTTAAGTGACTAGTTGCAAAGTTGAGGATAAAACATAAAAGATTAAAAATTCAGGAGACTAAATGCTATTTTGTCCTTATAATATTATAGACAACATTACTCAAGCCCTCGCATAACCCGATGTAATAGGATAAAGCTTTGGTTTGTGATACTGCTGCTTCTCTTCCATTTTTTGACATCGGTGCAATATAATCGCTTTTCCTTTGACTATTAATTACTATGCTTTGTCTTTCTTTCCATGTATTTTTCTGGTCTTCTTCATAGTAGCTAGTCAAACGAAGGCCATTTTATCTTTACTATTCCAGTTCTTTCGTGAATTGTTTTATGATAAGAAGCTCACACAATCCGTATATTTGTTGTTGATTGCTATATGTCTACTAAGAGCTCTAGGAAGAGAGTGCTAAGTGCCACAGTAAAACTAAGCCAACATGAAAAGACCAAAGACGACTTTATGTCTTTTCCTTCATATCTAGGTTGGGCTGTAAGCGAAAGCGTTGCTTCACGCTGGCCTTAGTGCCAATAAGTTTTACTGATAAGATTTCTCTCTTTGTTAACTGATCCATTGTTTTTGTTTTTTTATAACCTAAATGGTCCTTCATTAACTTCACTCGCTGTTAATTAATTTATTCACGAACTAGATTTTGTATGTTTGGATCAATGGCTGACTTGCTAGCAGTTCAGCAGAAAGACATCAGCCAAGTGATATGATAAGATACTCATGACTCGTGAGATATGACTTTCATAGTTCATGTACCTTAACTTATTCATGACATGGAACAATTGAGTTCTGCTCCATTTAAAATAGAGGCGCATATGATCATCAATGGGGCTTGGTTTTCTAGAGTGGCATGATTGGTCTTTTAGCTTTTTGGCGGTGGAACTTGTTGTCCTCGAGATTTCATGATTGCTTATAGTGTGTGCACTCATAAGCAAGAGTGCACCTCTAGCTTTAGAAAAATAAGCGTGAAACACACGAACCTATGGATAATTCACAGCATTCAAGTAGTATATTATAATTGACGTGCCCTTTTCTGGATGTGTTCTATTCTTTCATTTTTTTTTTTTTTTAAAAAAGCCACGAGACAGAGTTTGGTGGATCCTCAGTCCCAACAGCGGCTGGTATGGCACCTTTGTTTCCTCAGTCCTATCAGCCCCTCCCCACACCCAAAGTCTCGAGCACATGACTAAGATTTATTATATACAGTGACCATTAATCATGTTCCATCCTACTTTATGATTTTAAAAGCAGGGGTGGTTTTGGGATGTGTTGGTGCTGGTTAGCTGAAGCTGTAAAAAGTTTAAAAAACAAAAAAGGGTAGTGACCCCTGCTAGTAGTCCCTGTTTGTGCTTTCCTGCTTGGAGATTCTGGATTATTGGCATGGGGATCTGTGACCTTTGTATATGATGAAACTGTTTTTAATATTTGCTGTCAATGCGGCCGGCTTATAGTGGGAAACACTCTTTGTCTGGAACATTTCTTTTTTCACATTCTTGATTGGACTCTTATGTGTTAGCAGTAGTTTAGACATACTGAGTACTCCTACTAGTTTTGTTTTCTGCAAATGAAGTACTCTACTTTGATTTAAGGGGAGGCCTCCTTTGACAAGCCGCCCCCTGTTTCCATGAGTTCTCATTGTAGTTTGAATATACGGATGCTCTTATATAACATTAGGGATTTGTCGGTTATGAGCTTCGTTGGAGAAGGATTATGATTAGTACTACCATTTAGTTTACCCAGCTTTCCCCAAGGGTTTGCTTCTTAGAGTTAGTTATGCAGCAGATGAATCTTTTGTTGGAGTTATTCCCTCCCAGACCACCAATCTTCATTTATTTTATTTTATTTTTTGTTGGGGCAAAATAAAAATTGAATAATTGTCAGTTTTACTCTTACTCTGAAGAACC
This sequence comes from Drosera capensis, assembly GCA_001925005.1. NCBI lineage: Eukaryota > Viridiplantae > Streptophyta > Magnoliopsida > Caryophyllales > Droseraceae > Drosera > Drosera capensis. The sequence continues at coordinate 41,666 of LIEC01006024.1, forward strand.
CAGAGTAATTTCATCAATAAATGAATATATATGATCAATGAGGCGAGTTCATCCATCTCCATTTTCTTGTTTAACAGTTTCAGTCCCTCAGACGCAATTACACTGACAATGTTTGACCTTTATAATACGTATTTAGAGAAGTTCTGCCATTCTATTGAACAACTCAAGGTTTGCTCATGAAACCAATTTTCCTACTAGAGATGCATAATCTTCTTGGGTGCTTTAGATCTACAACGGCTTTGAATGGGTATAACTCAAGATACACAAGTAATTCTTCTTCGACATCCTAGGTTTTTGGAATGCTTAGTTTCATCATCGTGTACTTTCCTTCCTCGCATTATTTTTTTGTAGGAACTGAATATGAACATTTAGGAGTCATGTGTCAGCATCGTTGATATCAATTATAAACAGAGATGTGAAACTGAGCATTTTTATTATGATTGAGTATGAAATTTCATCTGCTAGCTCCAAAGCAGTATCCTTTTGGAAGGAGTCTAGGAATTGATGGTTGAGTATCCCCTTTTTTTTAATCATGTAACGCTTAGTTTGGATTGTAAGAAATGTGATTTTGGCTGCAGGCACCGCCTCTTTGCGGATAATGTCAAGAGAAATCGTTCTACGATATGGGTCAAAAGGGACGGCAAGCAGTTCCTTCCTGTCGCAAGGCGGACTTAAGATGTGCCACTGTGCTTTGATGTACTTAAGGTTGTTGCGCTCTGTATGTATGAGTGCTCATCCTCCCTTTTCATTTATTCATTTTGTTTCTGGTCAGAGTGGCCGTGGAGGTGATGACGGTTTAGCTGTATGAGCTATGCGGGTTGGCTTTCCGTGTAAATCTACTAAGCTTAGTCAATGTAGCCACTGGGGTCATTGTTGGCTGTGTAACTTATCGCGATGAGATAAATCATCTCGAGCTGTCCTTGATAATTTACATGGTTAACAATGGCATGGCGCGGCGCTACAGTTTTGATACACTCTTTGTGTCCAACTGTCCATCACAGGGAATGAAATCCCAGTTTCTTGTATCTTGCTGTACTTTGATTACATTGACTCGAGTTGCTATAGTTGAAGTCCTCGAAGAATTTCGTTGAATCTTAGAATTACCACATAATATCCAGCCCACAGCAGTGGCTATGTCTCTAAATTACTACACAATGTACGAAAGTTCGATCACATACCATGGGATCATATTTTGTTCCAAACTTGCTACAACAAATCGATGTAACTTTGTAAATTTAACCACGAGCTAATGCTTATTACACAACTCAGTGACCTCAAACTTCTATGTGCAAGCAGCTTTAAGTTGTTCCCCGGAACACTCTTCTGTAACTGCCCGAGAAGCTGAAATCGACTCAGCCAGCATCTCTCAGCCACGTGCTTTATGTATACCCGGAACTTGATCACACTGGGTCTGAACTTCTGACAATTCGAACTCTCCAAGTATATAAACGGATGTAAAATGAGTTGAGCCCCAAAGCCATTCCAAAACTGGTAATTGACGGCGAATAGGGATGCCATGAGACCCAATGTGAAGGAAAATGGAGCAGCGATCATAATTGCTTGTCTCTTCATTCGTTCGATCTAAATTATCATGAAAAAAACCTGAAATCATTAGGTTTCTCCAGGGAAAAACGTCGAGCTGCAAGTTGGAAATGCTGTGATGAAAACTTTAACTTACCAGTAGCTGCTCGAGGAAGAAGAAATAGCATATTGTACTGATCAACATCAAAACCACGAAATCCTGACAGACACTCTTTGAACCAGGATAGAGTAAAAATTATAGCAGAAGAATTTTCCTCAAAAAAAATAATTTTACCGTTATCATAAAAAACTATGTAATTAGCTTGCAGTCTCAACCTGTATTCTGAGAATTAGTAGCAGGCCGATTCTGGTCCTGCGTGTCTGTAGTCCTCCGAGCCGTGGCGGGGACTCTGAGTAAGCTCACAGGAAAGTTCAAAACCTCTTGTCCACAAACGACGCAGTTTCCATTTGTCTTAGTGTTAAACCATGTCACCAAACATTTTTCATGAACTAATCTCAGGGCACCTTTACAACTGCACTCCATCTTAAAACTATTCCCTTCATCACATTCATCAAACAGATTCTACAAATTGCTTCTTCCTCGGGAATTTCTTCATCATCATCGGCTCCAGTTGCACAGGCATTATTTGATCTAGATAATGAGCCATTAAAAATGATAGAGGAAATGAGTGAAATAACAAACCCCCCCC
>LIEC01006025.1:0-18343 GCA_001925005.1 Drosera capensis
ATGCTCTCTTGTCGCATATCTAAGTGATGAATATGCTGAAATGTAACTCGGAAGACGCAAGTAGTAGTTGTAGAACTTTTAAAGGTTATATGTTATTCAAATTCATACTATGAGGAAGGCAAGTTTTGAGGTATTCTAAGTATACTTTGAGGTTTGAACATGTACAATAATCAAATATGTGGTGATCCATAGTGCTTCATGAGATCGAATTTCATGTACGTGTTATTTATCTTCATAGATGGATATAGGTTTTAGCTTAAACATTGTATAACTGGCAAGATTTAGGACATTATTCATGCAGGTCATAGATAATTAACTTGATCTAAATTTCGGCATACTACCGTGAAGTATACCCTTGTATGATTGAAGTGTTAGCTCTATATGAATTCTTATCTTTATCCCAGCACTTTTTGGCTTTGAAGCTCTAAATCGTTTTTGCTCAAGGAAATGTACATGTAGGAGCAATAGCTACTACTCCTATAAGATAGTAACCAGTACTTGTACTTTCAGGATATGTTACAGTTGAGTGAGTTCAGTTGCTAACTTGACTATATTGCAAGATATCATTTCAATTTGTTCAATGCTGTTGAGTTTTCGTGTGAATCTATGGGTCTCACTAAGTTTGTTCAGTATTATTGTTGCTAGTTAGCTAATTGATCTCGTCTGATGTGCTGTCTCGATTTAGGATTACAAGCAACTTAGGCCTTCACAAGAGCTCATTGCAAAGGACTTGCACGGCTCAGAATGGAGGTTCAGACACATTTATCGTGGTATGCCACCGTTGTCATACTTGCTCATGCGAATCAATCAAAAGCAATGAGTTCGTTCGACTAATCTAATTCAGTTTGTTGTCTTCCACCGGCCATATCTTGATCAGGTCAACCAAGGCGTCATTTGCTCACGACTGGTTGGAGTGCTTTTGTGAACAAGAAGAAGCTTGTTTCTGGAGACGCAGTGCTTTTCCTCAGGTATCATTACTGAGAGTCAGGGCGAGGTGACCAATATCTTTCTGCTTGTCTCATGTGACTTATAATTAATTTTTGTTGCCCATAAATTTTAGGGGTATCGACGGAGTATTGAGATTGGGAGTCCGTAAAGCAGCAGAAGTGAAAGGAAATAAACTTGTCCAGACAATACCGAACAATGAGTTAAATAAAACCAGTTTGGAATCTGTTTTCAGAGCCATATCTACACGAGGCGTCTTCAGCGTCTCCTACAATCCTAGGTATTCTCAGAGCTTATTTTTATGTTCATGACCAACTTCTAACAAGAACTGACTTCTTTATACTTGAAAAAAGGGCTCTTAATAGTTAAATGCTGGTCTTGGTTTTCGGTTATCGCCTTGGTGTTTCTAATTCCGCTTTACAGGTCCATTACCTCTGCGTTCATAGTACCACTTCGAAGATTTCTGAAGAGTTATGACAATACCATATTAGTTGGTACAAGGTTTGTGATGCGCTTTGAAGCTGAAGATGCTGCTGAGAAAAGGTGTACTACATTGTGAACTTGTAGCAGTTGCTATCGGTTAGCTTCTTTCTTGTTGATTAGTGACAAACTATAATTGCTTTCATAGGTCCTCTGGAGTCATAACTGGGATAGGTGATGCCCACCCGTTAAGGTGGCCTGGGTCAAAGTGGAGATGTTTAGTGGTATGGCAATATCATCTTGATAATTAGGCATAGCAGTCTTGGGATGGAATCCAGGAAGTATTCAGCATCTTTTGGTTTGTTCCAGGTGAGGTGGGATGACATAGAAGGGAACCATCCTATTCGAGTATCACCATGGGAGATCGAACCCAGTGGAACTGTTCCTGGCTGTGGCTATACGATGACAGCTGGTCTGAAGCGAAACAGGATCGGCATGCCTTTGGTGAAACCAGATTTTCTTATTCATGGTATGCCACGCACACTGGAAACCAAAACTTTGTACATCTAATTCTTGATATGGAACATGAGTGAAATTATGTTGCTTTGATTTGACCATGCAGGTGGAGTAGGAACTCCAGACTCGGGAGAACGTACTCGGTTCGGGAAGGTCTTGCAAGGTCAAGAAATAATGGGTGCAAATGCTGCTCAGCATAGCAGTGATGACCCAAATCCTCACCCATCACAACCAACGAGATGTTTCCCAATCGCCAACACTGCTGTTGGCATTGCACCGATTCCTCCAGGAGACCTTCTTGGCGAACCTCTTAGGTTCCACAAGGTCTTTCAAGGTCAAGAAAAACGCCTTCCTCTTCATATATCTTCCTATGGCGACAGGAGAACTGAACGCCGCGGAATGGAGATCTTGGAAGGTGTCGAAGTACCTAATCCAGGGAGCGGATGGCCAGCGTATGTCTTGAAAGCTTCCGGTCCTCATGTTAGCTCACCTTCTCCGTCTACTAAATTGTCTTCACCATCCTCGGTATTAATGTTCCATCAAGCGAGCCTTCCTGTCTCAAATGTTCACCCAGGTTACAGGTTTAATCACCCAGGGAATCGAACAAATGGAGTGAGCAACCAAGCTGTCGTTGAAAGATACAGTGAGAACGCACAGTACTTACATTGCCATGCAATATCAAGGAGTGGTATGCATTATTCGGGTTCAGTAGAGGAACCCAGCTGGCCAAGCTCACAGATGAAGTCCCCGGTAGCATACAATGCGGGATACAGTGAAAATCCGGACGTTCATCCGCAAAGTGAAACTAGCTGCAGGTTGTTCGGATTTTCATTGAGAAATGGGGGTCTTGGTGGCATCAACAAGGAGGGAACTCCAACTCCAACCATGTCTCTGTCATCCTTGGATGCTTCAGTTTCGCCTGAGGTTGAAGGGCCGAAAGGATGTCAGCTCAGGCCGCGTCCTGCTGCCCTGACGACAGCCTCACTGGGCAGCAACTGGACCAAAGGTAACGAGCTCTATCACGCAAGGGATAAGCTTCTTGATATTGCTTTGTAGTATTGTAATGCTTATGCTCCAGCTTTGCATTCTGCGCACTGTGAAAACGCGATGTAATTATGGCAAGCAAGGCCTGTAAACTGCTAAATGTTGCATAGATGTGTAGTATTTGTAGCTTATTAATTGCATCGGCCGGGAAATGAACTGTTGTATGATACGGATATGATATGAGGTCTGATTTAGTTAAGTATTTGTGTTAGTCATTAGGAGTAATTTTATTTACTTAGAGTCATGTATTAGTGTATCATATGATTTAGTGGATTTGTTATAGATAAATACTCCCATCATTTTGAATTATATGTAATCGTTTAATTCGAAACGAGCTTTTATATGAGAATTGAATTTGATAAGTATATCATATTTTTTTTTATGATGGTGAGTGTTGATGTCAAACTATGTGAGAAAATGTAAGAGAACTTAGTGAGATGTCATGGGATATTGTGTTTAATTTAATATAAATTTGATGTCAAATATTAGAATAAAGTAGATAAAGTTAAGTGTTGTATATATTTTAATATGACTAAAAAAAGTTGCATTTAATACGAAACAAATGGAGTATAATAGCAAGCTTGACAGTCTATGCTTCTATAATGTCGCGGTCTATGTCGATCCTTCAATTATCTACACCATCACCAACACTGTCATCGACGATCACTCTAGCACCATATCACTATCCACATCATCATCATCGCCCGTAGCCACTCCATCGCTCACGCCACCATCTTCTTTGAAGTCGCTTCCAATTCCATCGTTAATTGGGTTGTCAACACCTATTGAGATATTTTGATAGTTATAACAAAGAAGTATCTTAAATTATATGTTTTAATATTAATCGTATAATTAAGTTTACTTAGAGTCATGTATTAGTGTATCATATTATTTAGTGGATTTGTTATAGATATATACTCCCATCATTTTGAATTATATGTAACTGTTTAATCCGAAACGAGATTTTGTGTGAAAATTGAATTTGATAAGTATATCATATATTTTTTTTATGATTGTGGAGTTGATGTCAAAGTATGTGAGAGAACTTAGTGGGATGTGATGAGATAATGTGTTTAATTTAATATAAATTTAATGTTAAATATCATTATAAAGTAGAATAAAGTTAAGTGTTGCATATATTTTAGTATTGTAAGGTCCAAGATTCAACCTAAAGAGGGATGAATAGGTTGTTTCAATAATTATTCAAACTTTTGATACATAATACTAATTCTTTGTAAACCACTATTTTATACAAACCACTTAGGTAGTCTGCAAATGATGCTTGGTGGTCTACAGGAGAGAGTTCAAACTCTTTGAGTTTATCTCTATTTGGCTGTGATGATTTGTTTCTAACAGTTCTAAATATCAAGCAATAAAGACAAGTAATAGACATAATATTTATAGTGGTTCAGACACTCGTTATCAAATGATAATAAAGAGGTTATTCCAATCTTTCCTTAGTGACCAGTGTAGTCAAGCCAAGAGGTGAGTATCACTATTTTCTTGTTTGAACTTACAAGAAACTTCCTTTTACAAGCTATCTAACTTGTACAAAAGATGAAGGACTCAGATCCTTTGCATAGATCCAATCTATTGGATTCTGCTGCAAGATGTGTTCTTCTGTAGGCTAGTGACACTCCTTTCATTGTGATCTTCACGAATTAGCTCTCTTGAGTAATCTATAAACTTTTGATTACTTTTCACACTTGCCTTTGAATCACATTCAAAAACTTCAATGAGCTTCAACGGTTTCCTTTTATAGGCTCAAGAGACGAACCCAACAATATGATACTGTTTTTCATATGACACCTTACCACTCGTGTCCCCCACCATCTTGTTTTTGATGTTGGCAGTCCACTACTTCAGAATTTATGATGTTGTTGTCTGTACCTCAAATCTTCGTTTGAATGACTTCAGACCTTTGACCCCACCCTAGCAACCATCTCTATTGTACTAAAATCTGTTGTAACTTCCAGTCTGCATCCTATATTGTAAGACTTGGTCTGCACTCTACAACCTTAGTCTTCACAAGTCCCTGCTGCAACCTCCAGTTTGCACTCAGATCTGATGCCCATAATGCTTTGCTATGTTGGTTCACGTTTGCAAGCTCAATTCTAGATCCTGAAATATTTGATGGTCTTTTGTTACTTATTAATGCCTTATCTGCTTATCCAAAAACGTCTCTAGTAGTCTGCATCTGGTGGCTTTCACAATCGTATTCATGCCTAGAGTCAAGATCTTTCCTCGTCACTAGAGTCGATCCGTTCATAGTTATCAATGTTCAAATCGTGTCTCGCCTTTGACTTGATTTGAGAGAGAAGGTGTGGATAAACGAAGGAGAGATCGAGATAACTTTGTGATACGGATTTGTCGCATCAGGGCCGTGCAATTCCTCAATGACAAGTATGTTCCTTTTGTTCGAAGACACAAAGGACCTTCTCTCTTTTGGTTAGAAGACAAAAAGGGGTCTTGTGGGTTTGCACTTACGAAGAAGGAATAGGTGTTCACTTGGTTATGCACTGATTGAAAATTCTACCGTGATAAATCATCGACCAATTTTCATTATCTCAGGTGCGATTGTTCCTTAATCCTTTGTAGATTTATTCGATTTTCTAAATAGAAAAATTATTGGGGAACAATGTCTAATTTATTTCAAGTTACAAATGTCTAAACTTAAAAATTTTGGAGGATTAGAATATAATGACTAGAATAGAATGATTCGATTCAGTATGAAATCCCTAAATATATTTTATATCGTATTAAGTTTTTCACGAGAGAGATAAAGATGTAGATAGGGATACATGCTTTAAAGATGAAGAATATTATAGAGGTCATATGTTGAACTGTTTGTCTCCTAGACTTGCGGAGACTTACAATAAATATAAAACGATCAAAAAAATATAGGATAACTTGGAAGCTCAATTCAAAAGGGAGAAGAAAGTCTTTAAAGCTCATATGCTAGACAAATTCACGAATATGAAATTTGTTGATGACAAAAAAGTTCTCCTTTTAGTATCTGATTTGAAGAATTTGACCATAAAATTGAGAAATAAAAATTCACAATTTGTAATGATTTCTGGTAGGTGCTATTATTAATAAGTTATGTGTATCATAACTTTCGTTCAAAATTGAAATGTAATGAAAGAAAAGTTAGGTGAAGCTCGATGATCTCAAACGATTCATTGGAATTTGAAGATGAGAATCGTACTAGGAACAAGAGGAATCGATCAAGCAGTAACTTTCTATGGTTAATGCAGACATGGGATCGGAGATATGTCCTAAGAAGTCCAAGGTGTCAAAGAATGAACCCAAACAGTTAGAACCTACAAAGACATCTGTCAAGAAAAAGAAAACAAAAGGGCAAGTGGTATAATTGTGGTAAATGGAGACATTTTGAAGCTGATTGTAAGCTGTTAAAGGTTTTTGATACACTAAAGAAGCAAGTCAACATTGTTGTTGAAAATGCTGAGCCTACACATTTCATTGGTATTGTAGGAAAAGGTGAAACCGGTGTATCTTCTGATTAGTGATTAAATTCTGATACTTTTTGTCATTTATGTGGAAACAAAAACAATTGCTAACTAATACTATTGGTGTTTCTGACATAGTTACAGTTGCAAATGACGAAACTACGCAGGTTAGTCATGAAGGAGTTATAAAATTAAATTATCTTTAGGTAAATTGCTAAATCTAAAAGATGTAAGCGTAGCTCCTTGTACTAAAAAAAATTAATTTTTGTTATAACATATTATGCATTCATGGCATGTTTATTTTCTTTCAAGGTGATCGGGTAACATTAACTGTTAACACTCACTATTTTGGTTGTGATTATTTAGTTGATGGTATGTATAGATTGAGTTTAGAATTTGAAATAGTTAACAAAGTGGTTTCAAATTTAATTTATCCTGAATTACTTCATGATAGATTGGGTCATGTGAACTATAAAAAAATGGTTGAACTTGCTAAAACTTATAATATATTATTGGACACATCAGTTAGATTCAACAAATGTGAGGTTTTTGCTCAAATTAAGATGATAAAGAAACCTTTTCGTCATGTATTTAGGAGTACACAACTTATTGAGCTGATATAATCTGACATCTGTGATTTTAAAAATTACCCAACAAAAGGAGGTCGAAAGTATATGGTAACATTTATAGATGATTTTTCAAGATATTGTCATACTTATTTGTTAAGATCCAAGGATGAAGCGTTTGCAAAATTCAAAATATTTTAGGTAAGAGTTGAGAAATAACTAATCTTTAAAATTAAAAGATTTAGAAGTGATAGGGGGAGAGTACAGGTCAACAGAATTTAAAGAATTGTGTGTCTCAAATGGAATTTGTAAGATTCAAGATTCAATCTAGAGGGTGTGAATAGGTTATTTCAAAAATTATTATAACTTATGACTCGAAATACAAGTTCTTTACAGACCACTATTCTATACGAACTACTTAGGTAGTCTTGGTGGTCTGCAGCAGAGAGTTCAAACTCTTTGAGTTTATCTCTATTTGGCTGTGATGATTTGTTTCTAACAGTTCTAAATATCAAGCAGTAAAGGCAAGTAATAGACACAGTATTTATACTGGTTCAAACACTCGTTATCAAATGATAATCGAGAGCTTAGTCTAGTCTTCTCTTGGTGACTAGTGTAGTCAAGCCAAGAGATATGTATCACTATCTTCTTGTTTGTAGCTTACAAGAAACTTCCTTTTACGAGCTATCTAACTTGTACAAAAGATGAAGGACTTAGATCCTTTGCACAGATCCAATCTGTTGGATTCTGCTGCAAGATACGTTCTTCTGTAGGCTAGTGACACTCCTTTCATTGTGATCTTCACGAATTAGCTCTGTTCAGTAATCTATGAACTTTTGATTACTTTTCACGCTTGCCTTTGAATCACATTCAAAATCTTTACTTCAATGAGCCTCAACGGTTCCTTTTTATAGGCTTAGGAAATGAACCCAGCAAACATGGTACTGTTTCTAATGTGACACCTTGCCACTCGTGTCCTCCACCATCTTGTTTCTAATGCTAGCAGTCTACTTACTTCAGAATTTTTGTCATTGCTGTCTGTACCTCAAATCTTTGTTTGAATGACTTCAAACCTTTGACCCCACCTTAGCAACCATTTCTCCTGCACTCCAGTCTACTGTAACTTCCAGTCTACATCCATAATTGTAAGACCTTGTCTACACTTTGTAACCCTAGTCTTCACCAAGTCCCTACTGCAACCTCCAGCCTACACTCAAATCTGATGCACATTATGCTTTGCTATGTTAGTCCTCGTCTCCAAGCTCAATCCAAGATCCTAAAGCATTTGCAGGTCTTTTGTTGCCCATTAATGCCTTAGCTACTTTGTCAAAAACGTCTCTAGTAGTCTACATCTGGTGGCTTATATAATGTCCATCATTTATAGCCGTATATTCCTCAGCATCCGTCCTAAACTGTAACTATCTATAATCAGGTCTTTTGTTGCCCATTAATGACTTTAGACTTTTAACCCTACCTTAGCAGCCATATTTGCTACACTTCAGTCTGCTGTAACTTTCAGTCTGCATCGAGTATTATAAGACCTAGTCTGTATTCTGCAACCCTAGTCTGCACCAAATCTCTACTGCAACCTCCAGTCTGCACTCAGATCTGATGCACATTATGCTTTGCTATGCTGGTCCTCGTCTGCAAACTCAATCCCAGATCCTGAAGCCTTTGCAGGTCTTTTGTTGCCCCTAATTCCTTAGCTGCTTATCCAAAAACATCTCTAGTAGTCTACATCTTGTGGCTTACACAATGTCCATCATTTGTAGCCGTCTGTTCCTTAGTATCTATCCTAAACTGCAACTACCTGTTTGTTTTCTATCCTAAGCATACTAACTACATTATGACTAATACATCTCAGTTTTGTTCCATCAATTTCTATACAATTGGAGGGATTGCACATTCCTATCAATCTCCCCCTAAATTGATACTAACAAAACTCCTATGTAAAACAACAAGATTATAACTTTTCTTACTACTAGATTACATTGTTTTCAAACAAAAACAAAAAACAAAAAAAAGAGCAGTAGAAATGTTTTGCTGTGTTGATGCCTTCGTTCTTCTTCTTCTGATTCTTTTTTATGCTTCTGAGATCCTTTTTTTTACTCTCTGTAGTGTCGTCTGTATTCTTCATAAGACTGCTCCCCATGATGCCTTCGTCTATTTGCATACCTCTCCCTTTCTTTGTTAGAGAAATGTCTTTTCTTTGTTATAAAAGACTTCTCCCCTTGAGTCTCGGCTAGGGTCTTCTGCTGCTCTACTGTAGTAGTCCTGGGAGTCCTCTGTGGCATTTCTGTAGTGTGATTCTCCCCCTTTTTGTTAGCATTAATGATGGAGGTGAGAGTTTAAAGAGCAGTATGCACAACCTTGAGTTTTGAGAATATGTTCTTCTAAACCACTTGTAGTTTGGTTTCAAGTAGTCCAAACTTGGTGTCGTTGATGCGAATGGTTTCATTGAGTTGTTGTTGGGTGGCCTACAGAGCCTTGTTCAGCTTCCGTAGATCAGTTGTATGTTGGCTTTTGAATTTGTTGAGGTTGGAAGAGCTCATTCTGTATTGTTGAAGGTTAAGGACATTGGCTCTTTGCATTTGGTTAATGACTCCTGCTGCCAGTTTATCGAGCAAAGTTCGAAAGTCTTCGAAGCCTTGGGTTCTGGTTTGCCTTACATGTTCAAACTCTTTTGCTATTGGCTGTAGGGTGTCAAGTAACTCATGAAGTGCTTCTTTGTTCCATTCACGCATGTTGTAGATTTCTTGATCTAGTCTTTGCAATCTGTATCCTTTGGTGTCTTTTGAGGGTGAGGAGTGTATCCTTTCTGTAGGTGGTCTTGGTTGAACTGAAATGATTTGAATATCATCGTCAAATGCATCCTTCAGTGTCTTGACTAGAGATGGAGGTGTTGTTTGGGTTTCTGATGCACTGCTGCTAGGGAGTCCTTATGTAAGTCCCATAGAGGCTGGATCAGCTCTTGTTTGTACCTTTCCAAATGAGGAAGGTGGTGTAAACAAAAGATTTGTCAGACTTTGTAAAGCTAGACGAGTAGGAGTTGATTGTTTTGCCTTATATGCATTCTTTGTCTCTACTGTAGTGTGGGGTAGTGATACATCCCAGTCTGTTGTGGATGTAACTGTTGTTAGATCTTCAACTGCGGGCATTTCCTCTGCTTGTTCTTCAACTTCAGGGAGTTCCTCTGCTTGATCTTCAACTTCTTCTTCCTATGTTTCTTTTATTGTAGGAGACTCTTCTTCTTGTAGTTCCACAATTTCTTCTACTTTAGGTACTTCTGTGGAGGTTTCTTCTATTGTAGGTACTTCTACTGTAGTTGGTTCTTCTTTTTGTCCTTTATCAGATAGTTCAACTTCTTGTTCTACTGGAGATGACTTAGTAGTAGATGGTTCGTTTGCATGTTCCTCTGTTGTAGGTTCATTAGCTTGAGATTTTTTTGCAGGAGTCTCGACTGTTGTAATCTATACCTATACTCCTTATTTAGCTACTTGATCAATGAGTTCATCGTCATCATCCTGAGTATCAGGGAGGTGTTGATCATCATCATTACCATCATCACTTGATGGTTGTTGTCCTCCTACTTCAGGTCTGGCGAGATAATCGAATATCTTATGAGTATTCATTTTAACATACTTAGCTAGAATTTGTTTTAACTCGGCTTCTACTTCAGGAGTATACACTAACTCAATGTGTTTGAGTTGTGCCTACTTGTGTCTCCTTGTCTTCAAGGTGGAGTCCTTAAGTTCAAGAGCTCCACTGAATAAAATGTATGGTTCCTTTGGTCTTGTTGACCTGTAGGCTTCCTTCTTCTGTAGTTCAATCAATTGATGGATTTTTGCAGCTGATATTTCATCAATCTCTCCATTAAGCATTTGTGACTTATCTGGATTGATTGTATACAAGGTTTTAGGTCCTTGTGGAATCACCTTTGGTCTAGCAGATCTTGTAGGTAGTCCTGTCTTCTGTAGTTTGATGAGATCTGCTTCTATTTTCTTTATCTTAACTCGTGAATACTCTTTTTTTAGTAAGTTCTTTTCTTAGTTGAGCTCGAGGTCCTTCCCTAACCTCTTGGTAACTCCTTTGGGCTTCAAGGATTAGATTTTGAAGGTCCTCGTCTGCTCCGACCTTCAGAAACTCCAATGCCATATTGACATCATGAAGTGCATCTAATTCTGGTGCCTTTGATGATAGAGTCTTTGGTGATGAGGGTTCAGTAATTGGTCTCGTCTGCAAGACTATAGATTGTGTTTCTACCTCCATGTCAGTTGACTCTGTAACTAGATGATCTGAGATTATTTCCTCGTTTGAGGTTTGCATAATGAGTTTTCTCTTAGCTTCCCTGAGCTTCTTCATCTTGGTTTGAAATAATGCTAGTCTGTATAAAATAATGTCAGTCTGCATTTTACATGTGGAGTAAAGCAGTAAAGCATTTTGGCTAGTTTTATTATTTCAAATCAAATATACCCAATTCTTCTCGAAATTGAATAAACTTACTCTCATCGAGAGGTTTTGTAAAAATATCTGTAATTTATTTTTCTGCTGGAATATATTCCAATTTAATGTGACCTTTTTGCACATGATCTCTGATAAAGTGATATCAGACATCAATATGTTTGGATCTTGAATGAAAAACTGGATTTTATGAAATAACCATTACGTACGTGTTGTCACAAAATATAGACGTTTCAGAGAATATCATACCATAGTCTACAAGCTGTGATCTCATCCATAGTATTTGTGCATCACAACTTCCTCCAGCTATGTACTCTGCTTCTGTAGTAGATTTTGACATAGTAGTTTGCTTCTTGCTGAACCAAGAGATCAGCCACGCACGAATAAATTGACTTGATCCACTTATGCATTTTCTGTCAAGTCTACAACCTGCAAAATCTTCATCTAAAAAATCTATCAGTGTAAAACCTGATTCCCTAGGATATCATACACCAAGGATTGGAGTTCGTTTGAGATATCTCAGGATTCTCTTTACTGCGATGTAGTGCGATTCCTTGGGATCAGATTGATACCTTGCACAGACAAAGACTGACTATTGAATGTCTAGTCTGCTTGCTGTAAGATATAACAATGACCCTATTACTCCTCAATACATTGTTTGATTTATCTTCTTTTCATGTTCATCTTTATCTTTTTTAATTGATGTGCTCATGGGGGTTTTTATATGACTAGCATTTTCTAAGCCATATTTTTTAATTATTTTTTTAAGTACTTAAATTGATTTAGAAAGATTCCACTTTCTAATTGTTATACTTGAAGTCCTATGAAGTATTTTAATTCCCCCATTAAACTCATTTGAAACTTCGATTTCATTAATTCTGCAAAACGTTCACAAAGTTTATTATTAGTGCAACCAAATATAACGTCATCAACATAGATTTGCACTAACAATATATGTTCCTTATGCTTCTTAAGGAATAGAGTGGTATCTACCTTACCTCTTTCAAATTTATTTTCACATAGAAATGTTTAGAGGGTTTCATACCATGTCCTAGGTGCTTGTTTTTATCTATATAATGCTTTGTCTAACCTATATACATATTTTGGATATTCAGAGTCTTCAGAACCAGGAGGTTGTTCAACATAAACTTCCTCTTGTAGCTTTCCATTTAGAAAAACACTTTTTACATCCATTTGATAGACTTTAAATCCTTGATATGCAGCATAGGCAAGGAACATTTTTATGGCTTCTAATCTTGCTACAGGGGCAAAGATTTCATCAAATTCAATTCCTTTTTCTTGTGAGTATCCCTCAGCAACTAACCATGCTTTGTTTCTGATGACTATTCCATTTTCATCAGTTTTGTTTCTAAATACCCATTTGTAGCTTACAACTGGATAGTTCCTAGGTCTTGGTGTTAGATACCTTACCTTATTTCTTTGGAACTCATTTACTTTTTTTTTTGCATGTCTTCTACCCAGTTTGGATCATTTAGGGCTTCACTTATTATCTTACGTTCTATTTCTGGTATAAAGTATACAGACATGCATTCTCTATTTATTGCCTTTCTAGTATGCACAGGTGCATCCTTATCTCCAATGATGTCATCCTCTATGTGTGCCTTGATCCATCTTCTTTTATCTTGTTCATTAGTTTTAAGTTGTTGTTGAGTTTGTTCTTCGGTTTCTGCAAGATTGTCATTGTGTGTAGAGGACTCTTCCTTGTCTGCAGTTTCAATAATCTTTTCTACAGCCTATTCATTACATGCATATTCCTCATCAAAAACATTAACATCTCTTATGAATGTTTCTGATTCATCAAATGATACATGAATTGACTCCTCAACGGTTTGTGTTCTTTTATTATACACTCTAAAACCTTTGAAGCAATCAAAAGTTCCAAGATTACTCAAGAGAGGTAGTTCGTGAAGATCATAGTGAAAGGGGTGTCACTAGTATGCAGAACAACACATCTTGCAGCAAAGTCCAGAATTTGGATATGTGCAAAGGATCTGAGTCTTCATCTTTTATACAAGTTAGATAGCTTGTAAAAAGGAAGTTTTTTGTAAGCTCAAACAAGAAGATAGTGATTCTCACCTCTTGCCTTGACTACACTGGTCACCAAGGGAAGACTGGACTAAGCTCTCGATTATCATTTGATAATGAATGTGTGAACCAGTATAAATATCGAGTCTATTATCATTTGACTAAGCTCTTGATATTTAGAACTGTTAGAAATAAATCATCACAGCCAAATAGAGATAAACTCAAAGAGTTTGAACTCTCTGCTGCAGACCACCAAGCATCATCTGCAGACTACCTAAGTAGTCTGCACTGAACAGTGGTCTGTAAAGAACTAGTATTCCGTATCAAAAGTTAGAATAATTTTTTAATCAACCTATTCACCCACCCCTCCCCCTCTAGGTTGAATCTTGGACCTTACATCTTTCCTTTCCATATTCATAGGGAGTCTTTTTATATAGTTTGTGAATTGTGCATCTATTTTGAGCGTAGCAAGCTGTATTTACTTCTTTTGCCCAGTAATTTTTTGGTAAATTTGTATCAGCAAGCATTGTTCTCGTTGCTTCTATGAGTATTCTATTTTTTCTCTCAGCCACACCATTTTATTGAGTTGTTCTGGGTGCTGAGAAGTTGTGTTTGATTCTATGATCATTGCAATAGACATCTACTCCTGTTTGATCAAATTCAATATCATGATCACTTTTAATTGTGATTACTTACGCCTTTTTCATTTTGAATTTGTCTAAGAAACTTAGTCAGCAGACTACAAGTTTCACTCTTTTTATGTAAAAACATTACCCAATTGTATCTTGAGTGATCATTTACTATAATTAGAGTGTACTTCTTTCTGTTTAAGCTTTCTACCTCAACTGCACCAAAGAGATCCATATGTAATAATCCAGAATTCTAGTTGATTCTGAAGGATTTAGGGGTTTAAAACTTGCTCTAGTCTGCTTTCCTTCTTTACATGGTCTGCATAGTTTATCCTTTTTAAACTTTGCTTGTGGAAGTCCTCTTACAGAATTTTATGAGGATAATATGACTATAGTTTTGAAGTTAAGATGAGCGAACCTTTTGTATCATAGCCAGTTTGTGTCCTCAGCTTCTTTAGTGTAGAAACATGTTATTTGTTTTGATTGTGAAGAGTCAAAATCTACTGCATAGATGTTTTTTTTTTTTTATAACTATCAATTTGACTTCTTGTGTGATTTTATCTTTGACTTGACATAAATTATGAGTAAATGATACATCATAGTTTTTGTCACACAGTTGACTAATGGAAAATAGGTTATGTTCTAATACTTTAACATAAGCTATATTTCTAAAGATTAAGGAACCTATTCCAAGAGTCCCATAACTTTTAGTTATATGACAAGAGTTCCTTGTTCTTTTCTGTAGTCTTCTAGAATTGATTTATTTCCTGTCATATATCTTGAGCATCCACTTTCAAGATACCATATTCCTTTGCTTTTTCTGTATGAAAACTTAGAGCTTGTACATAGTACCCACTCATATGGGTCCTCATATGTTAGTTTTTAGAATCCACACTTTAATTATTTTCTTGTGAGAATTCTAGCATTCAAAGAACGTATGACCAAGCTTGTCACAGATGTAGCAGTGGATCTTTGGTCTTATGGTGTTTAGTGGTCTGCTTCATTTCGTCTGCTGCATTTGACATGAGCAGATGTTGTTTTGGAGAAGTTATTCCACACTGAATAATTAGGCGCAGTGCGTGCTAATAGTCTGCTCTAGCTTTTCTGAGTTTGAGCAGTAGAGATATGTACTGTTTTGGAGAAGAGTTCTTGCTCTTCTGCACATCTGCTGCAGTAGAGGTATTCCTCTTCTGTAGAGTTCTTGTAGTAGTCTACTTTATTCCTTGGTAATGACTTTCTCATTTGATTTATTATTTAGCCAGTTATTATATCCTAATCCTGTTTTATCATGGAAGGATTGATCTGTGTTAAGCAATTTTTACAAACTCAAGGTCTTTCCATTCCAAGCATCTACTTGCTTCTGAAGCTTAGAATTTCTCAATGTTATTGTTTCAACTACTGTATTGAGAAGTTTTACTTTTTCATTTGCTTCTATTAATTCATCTTGAGTGTTTATTAGACTGATATTACTCTCTTCATATATCAAATTGCATTTCTCTTTGAGACTTCCAATTTGCTCAAAATTTTCTTTATTTTCCTTTAAAAGGGAAATAAAGTTCTCAGAGGTTTCTTGAAATGCCTTCTTCAATTCCTCTATAGTGGCATCTGAATCAAAAAGATCAAGTACCTGCTGCTTTTCATCATCCTTAGCCATGAGACACAGCTGAGCGTTTGAGATTGTGTCTTCATCATCAAAATCTGAGTCGCTCCATGTTTTTGCACCATAGGCCTTACCTCTTTCTTTTGTTCCAGAATTGCCCTTGTTGTGGTCCTTTTTGAATTTTGGTGTAGATGAGTCTTGTGTTGGTCGTCTGCACTGTGCAACAAAGTGTCTTGGTTTGCTATAGTTGTAGCAGACTTCCTTTTCTGCTTCCTTTGTCTTTGAGGGAAAGCTCTTTTTGAAATTCCTCTTCTTGAATAGCTTTTTGAACTTCTTTTCCATCAATGCCAGCTCTTTAGACAGTCCTTGTTCACTTGCAGACGAGGTATCAATGGTCTCCTCTTTTACCATGGATTTCAGGTTTTTTTCTTGAGGTTTGAAAGCTAAGATATTCTTTCTGGCATTGTCTATTTGCTTCTTCTACTCAACTTCGAGATTATATGAATGCAATACACCGTATATTTAAGCCAAATACATCTTTGTTTGATCTCTGGATTCCCTAATAGCTTTGGTCTTTGTGCTCTAGATTTCACCAAGAGATCTCACAAACTGTAGGTTGACTTCCTTGTTTTGGAAAGTCTTTCCTAAGGTTTTGAGATTGTTGATGAGAATATTTGACCTTTCATCGAAGGTGGTCAAATTTTCATCAGATCTCATGAGACCCAATCGTATTGTTGCATTAGGACATCTTTCTTGTTCTCCCATATTTCGTTGGTTCCTTCATTCCTTAGCAGTAGAGCTTCTCATGCCTCCTTTGTAGAGGTTGTATGGACCACTATTTCAAACATGTTGTCATCAAGAGCTTTGAATATCTGGTTCCTTACTCTTTTATCAACCAGCATTAGATCCCAGTCTTCTCTAGACCAAAGTGACTTTGGTCTGTATACTTCAAGTATTGCATCCATTGGATCTGGCATCATTGGAATGTGAGGTCCATCTGTAATTATATCTTGCATTCTCTCATCTATTGAATTAAGATGTGCAAGTATCCTCAATTTTCAGTGGTTGAATTTGTCGAACGAACACGTTGGAGGTTCTCCACTGTTTGGACACTTTGGAAGCTTTGGTGGAGCCATTCTTCTTTACAGAAACAAACTATTAGTAACTTCTTTGCAAGTAAGATAATGAGCTTTTCTTTCCACAAACTGTTAAGTTTGGAAAGTCAGGCTCTAATACCAATTATAAGATCCAACATTCAACCTAGATACGGAATACTATTTCTTTGTAAACCACAATTCTATGCAGACCACTTAGGTACTCTACAGATGATGCTTGGAGGTCTGCAGGAGAGAGTTCAAACTCTTTGAGTTTATCTCTGTTTGGCTGTGATGATTTGTTCTAACAGTTCTAAATATCAAGCAATAAAAGCAAATAATACACATAGTATTTATACCGGTTCAGACACTCGTTATCAAATGATAATCGAGTGCTTAGTCCAATCTTCCTTTAGTGACCAGTGTAGTCAAGCCAAGGGGTGAGTATCACTATCATTTTGTTTGTATCTTACAAGAAACTTCTTTTTACAAGCTATCTAACTTGTACAAAAGATAAAGGACTTAGATCCTTTACATAGATCCAATCTGTTGGACCCTGCTACAAGATGTGTTCTTCTACATACTAGTGACACTTCTTTAATGTGATCTTCACGAATTAGCTCTCTTGAGTAATCTTTGAACTTTTGATTGCATTGCATGTTTTCCTTTCAATCAAATTCAATAGCCTTACTTCAATGAGCCTCAACTATTCCCTTTTATAGACTCAGGGAATGAACAAAACAAACATGGTACTATTTCTGATGTGACACCTTGTCACTCGTATCCTCCACCATCTTATTTCTGATGCTGACAATCCACTTACTTCAGAATTTATATCACTGCTATTTGTACCTCAAATCTTCGTTTGAATGACTTCAGATTTTTGACCCCACCCTAGCAACTATCTCTACTGTACTCCAGTCTGCAGCAACTTCCAGTCAGCATCCAATATTGTAAGATCTAGTCTGCACTCTGCAACTCTAGTCTTCACCAAGTCCCTATTGCAATTTTCAGTCTGTACTCAGATCTGATGCATATTATGCTTTGCTATGTTAATCCTCGTCTACAAGCTTAATCCCATATCCTAAAGCATTTGCAGGTCTTTTGTTGCCAATTAATCCTAAAAACTTCTCTAGTAGTTTGCATCTGGTGACTTACACAATGTCCATCATTTGTAGCCGTCTGCTCCTTAACATCCGTCTTAGACTGCAACTATCTATTTGTTTTCTAGCCTAAGTATACTAACTACATTATAACTAATACATCTCAGTTTTGTTCCATCAATTTTTATACAATTTTAAGGATTGTACATTTCTATCAGAATTATTCTTGAACTATGACTCTCTACTCACCTCAATCATATGGTGTAGTCAAGCTTAAAAACAGGACATTAACAGAAATATTGAATTTCTTGTTATTGATTACTGGCTTACCTTCTTGCTATTGGGGGGATACAGCTCTGACTGCTAATCACATTCTAAATAGGATACCGCACTCAAAATTGATGGAGTTACCTTGGATGGAGTTACTATAGTATAAAAATCTAAAAGAC
>LIEC01006026.1:0-41981 GCA_001925005.1 Drosera capensis
AGAGGGGGATTAAGAAAACAATCTATTGAAATTCGAACTCCGACAAAATTTACAAGTGGTTTTGAGATCCTCAAGACTTTCAAATAAAGTTATCCAAGCATATTTGCGGCCCTTCTACATCACCTACAAAGCAGGCTTAAAATGGCTATAGCCCAAACTACATCTTTCTGACATAAAGATTTCAAGTAAAGCCTGTCACCCAGGTGCCCTGATGGTAGACCCAAGTTCGACATTTTCGCCACAACTACTTATACCCAAACCATAACTTACCATGATCTAACTATCTCAAATCAGCTCTTAGTTATAGCTTGTGCTAGTTGTCTTTCCACAAAAGACCAAGGAGGTGTTTGCGGTTACATACCAATGATTAGAAGTTCCAAACCATGATAATATACCATTACCTGACTATCTCAAGGCACTGCATGCTAAATTCACAAACAGCTGCAAAAACGTAACAAGAAGGATAACTGACCTCCAACTTTTTCCTCAGGTTGTCATTTTCTGAATTACATGTCTCCCTTTCTTTTAAAGTTTCATCGATCAGAAAATCCTGGTGCTTGCTCAATATTTCAATCTTACGTTGTGATTCCTCCAGCTGACACAAACAGTAGCACCGTGAACAATTTTTAAAACAAGAAAAATGACCAACTTACTTCGATCTGAAGATGCTACTGCTGAATGAAGAAACAAAATCCTTCACAATGTTAACAGATCTACATGAGCAAAATGAAGAGTGAACACATTTGTACACTCAGGGAAGCAACCAACCACATAAAACACAATTCACCTCCTGCGTCATTCCTACCTTAATCTCTTGTTTTGTTAAATTAAATTCTCTAAGGTATACGGCAGATAAACTAACATCACGCAGTTCATAACTAGGCCATCACGACAGGGATTGCTATAGTCAATGAGAAAGTTCTCATACCTTCTCACAGAACCAAGTACATGTTTTCGAAATTTAACAATGCCTGTTTTCTAACAATCAAGGATGATGAGACTCCCTTTATAAAGTGTATTCTCCAAGGACTTTGTAACAAAGGTCATCGAACAAAGTACCTAAGTTTGATTTCCAAAAGTCGCAAGATGCAGAAAAGTGAAGAGCAAATTTAAGTGAGCAGTATACTTGTCCTCGTCAATCACACCAAAACGGAATCAATAACAGAAGAGCTCCCAAATCAAAAGTCAGGCACCGAGATAATAGGAGAAGCTCTAGGTTAATTCAACATAATTGGATGATAGGAGAAAGGCTCTAAATTATTACCTCCAGTTCTAATTTCTTGCACTTATCTCTTTCATGCTGCAACTCAAGTTGCAAATTTCTAAAGCCCTCCAGCTCCGTCAATCTAACAAAAGCAAGCCAACATTTGATTAAAGAATTGATTTCAAATAATGAATTTTGTGAGAAAATCATGGCCAAAACACAGTTCATATGAACAGCTCTCACCTTTCTTTCAATTGTCGATTCTCCTCTTTCAATTGCTCTAGAAGACGTTGATCAACGAGTGAAACAGAAGTTCCACCTCCACTAACACCATCCTGGCAAAAACACACATAATCAACCATTACAAGCGTCATAATCAAATTCATAAGTCTTTTTAACGATAAATCATAAGTTATTGCTCAAGAAACTTTATCCAAGCACCTCCTTCAGCAGCCATAACAGGCAAATGTGATTTCATGTGCATTTACAAAGGCCTATACAATGGACAAAAAAGGAGAGAGGTGTATTGCCAGAGTTGGCAGATTATAGGTGGACGACAGTCATTTGAATTTAACTCAAGATTGAATCAATGATACGCTTTCTTGATATCTCCATAGTGGTCTTGCAAGCTTCTTTTTAAAGTTTTTGAAACCTTGAAATGCTCACTCTAATCAAGTTTAGAAAAATGAAAAAATGCAGTCCAACAATAGAAATACATCATCTGGCCATTTACGACTTTCAGAATCCAGTGTTCGCGCTTCTGTGGTCTGAAAGACAAACTCCACCCTTGCACTTGTCCGCATTCGTGGGAATCTCATTCGAGTAGATTATGCAAGTGACAATAACCATGACAGTACACACAGATTTACGCTCTGTTCAAGACAAATATCGAATAGAATTACCTGTGGAAGTGGAGCAGTACTTGGCGTTGAATATTGACAAGCAGTCTTTGATCTCTCAGAACTATTTTCATGAACTACTCTCTCGCTTGCCTCTAGTCCCACATTGCCATCACTATGATCACTTGGAGAAGGTGATGATGGTTCTTCCAAGCCAGATCGACCTCTGAATTTGTTGAAGGCCCTGGTTCTGGTCTCACCCTTGTACAAGTGGCTACCCCCATTGTTCCTTTTAGCTCGAGATGATGCGTTTGCTTTGAAACCATAATCAGATGATTCATCTGTCAGATTCTCCATAGCTGAAAGACATGAGTAAATCAGTAACAACAGGATATCAGTCAAAGGCAACAACAGATGACTATATTCACCACATAAAAAGTTACTTTATCCCCAGTGGATTACCATTCGATATCTCTTTTTTGTTACGCCTCGGTGCGTAACCTATCAAATGACAGTTGGAGGTCCTGAATAAAGGTGTGCCCGGTAAGAATTTTCTAATTCAAGAGAGAAGGGAAATATAAAAAAGATAACAAATGAAATACTACGCATCCAAACCAGTATGTCTTTTGCAGTTGTAATAGCTTATTTTCAAGACGAGCAAGAACTGTTGTGCGCTCAAATCCTTGTTTATCATGAGCTGGTTCAACAAAATTAGCTTCCAGCACACCTGTAGGATATAATACAGCTAAGAATCAGAACATACTCAACAAAAAGAACCATTTGAGGGGCAACGCATGAAAGCAGAACCTATGACACCACGTCCATCACTTCCAGCCGCATTCCAGACCCTCCAGAAAGGCTAACCAACAAAGCAAACAGACCGAAAAAAATAATGAGCATCAGAAGTTCACAACCATAAAGAACGAAACATGCGTCAAGGACTTCCGACAAGTGTAAGAGGAAAAGGACTTCCTACAAGGAGATATCAGTCACAGACAAAACCAAAGAAAATATACTAGAGAACGCTCAATAAGGGATAACTAAAACAGTTCAAGCTTACTACTTGCCTTAATCAGTCGATTCTTGTGATACACGTTAAATCCTTGAACGTCAATATGGTGCCCTGCATCTTTCACGAACCCAATGGTAACAACAGCCACCAACTGAAAAAGCATGGTTAGCATAAAGATTCAGAACAGTAATAAATCAAAATTTCCAAAACAAAAAGTTAAAAAGAAAAACTATACATTTGGATCCCTGTCTTGGGTGTTTTCAGCTCCGGACTGTGGACGGTACGTGATTTTTGTACTCATCATCATGTCATTCACAATATTGTGGTGCTCGATATCTTTCCCCCGGAGGATAATGCGGAAAGTGGGTGGAAGTCTGAGATAGAGGATTGACACATAACTCTGAAAATAAGCAAAGGCAGAACAGTCAGCTTAACCTTTCTAAAAGTAGAAACTTATTAAGTTGATCACGTCTCTGAAAGTACTTCATTGACACTCACAGGAAGTTATTTCAAGAAACTGGCCCCACAGGACACCTGAAGGATTTTTCTTCTCTTAATAGAATTCAAATTGAAGGATTCTATGACTTCAATGTAACATTGGAAACAGTCTCTTTATTACTATGCAATAGAGGTAAAACTAAGTGCATTTCGTCCTCCCCAGACCTTGTCCCTTGATGGGATTTTGCCCTTCCCAGGCCTTGTCCCTTGACTTCGATGTAACAAGCAACTCCCTCGCACGTCTTGTGTGAAGGGAAACTAAGACCTAAACACTTCTACTAATCCGTCGAAAACACTAGGCATAATTAATCTACCACATGACCTGGGTTATCATTCTCCATTATGCATCCTAAACTGCATTTCAGCGCAGAGAATATAACATGTAAGAAACGATTTCTAATTCCGTGCCAAACTTTGTTCAATCTCCCAACTCCCTAATCCCTATATCTCAAACAAATGGCCTCACTTCTTTGAGATGGGCACTTATGTCTTAGAATCTTAGCTGATTTCCTCCTTAATAGGGAGAATTTATACTATGCTTTAAAATGTATGTTGGAAATCTTGCCTTTAAAACCATCCCAAGCATCACCAAAGACCTGATCCATACTAATGGTTGGGGAATTCTCAGCCACCTTCAATTGTGGTGGATGACTTCTTTTGTTAGTGTAGGGGAATTTTACTGAGACGTAACTTTATTTCTAAAATCCTTCACACTAGCTTCATTTTCTTCATCAATCTCTGTATTGATGAACATAATTTAGATTGATGTACTTACACCAGTATTTGTTATACTGTCAATACAATCTTTTGAACAGGTCTTACCATAACATCATGAAGGACAACACAGGCCGTCAACTTGTAAGGTGTTTAGGTCAAAGGATGATCGTTATCAAAGTCAAGACACACGAGTAAAAATATCTGTGCCATTTCAATGTCATACTCTCAAAGAATGTATAACATACTCTTAAAGAATGCCTGTAAGTCAAGAAGTGCCTTGAGTTCGGATACTTCTGTGCCATTTCAATGTCCTTTTCCTCTCTGTTGACACCCCTAATCTGAATATCCTGTGCAAGCCAGGGAAGGAATACATAGAAAGCGATGAGAGGGCTGTGATAAAGCTACAAAATCGAACAGAATGAGGTGAGGTACAGGGTTTGGGGGAAATACAAATGGATCAGAATCGAAATCAAGTTCAAGTAGTCCTTGGTCATCCTCCCACAGATTGTATATGATCACACGTGTTCCATGCTGCTGCATCAGATTAAACTGCATCCAGACAAGCCAAAACTTCAGTCTGCATGAATGGTTGAACCTTCACGCAACATAGCATGCAAATGCAGTTGCCAACCAACAAAGCCAGAGAATTAGATATGATTAGACCTACAGATAAAGTGAAAAAACCATGGAAATGGATAATCCAAGAATACTATTCTGAACAAATATGGACCCGGAGCTAGCGATTTAAAATTTATGGATAAAGCATAAATTGGTACCTGCTGAAGAAGATTTGTTTCACTCGAATATGGTGACCATTGAACGATTGTTTCCAAGTTGTGGTTCCAATCAGCAGTGGAAGATCGCATCACCTTGCTCCATTTATCACCTTTCCTCTCGTAGTCAAGCTTTATAAGTATAAATCAGAGAAGGAAAGACATACAAGTGACATCCTTTTTTGCAAAAACCAACCAATTCATGCACAAAAGTTTCACTCAGCCGAAATCAATATCAACTTTATTAAAAGCAATGCCATAAAGTTCTAATACAATTTTAGCCAACTAACCAACATGCATGAACAAAGCGTGAAATCAATTAAGAAGAAGACCAACACTACAGTAAAAAGATCAAAACTGATACCCTTATACTCGGACGAGTTTTGATTCATCATCCTTCCTGATACATACAACTTAAGGAAGTTAAACATGGAAGTCCATCATCAAAAAAGGTGATGTAACTTCTTTTACCCAGATTTCTACCACCACATATTGAAAAATCAAATATTGCCCACCAATTAACTCCATATTCAGCTCTGCAAGACCAATCCTACCAAGTTTTTAATTTTCCCAAGGCACACAGCTAGGCTCTTGCAGAATCCAACATCAGTCCAACAATTTATTTACAAATATAAAATCAGGGTAAAGTATTCGACAGGGTATCAAAACTATTGCAACAGCCATGAACGGAACCAACAAGTCAACAACACATCAGTAGTCGAACACAAAAAATGAAGGGTTAAAACCTTACAGTTGGGACAACAATGTCTTCCTTCCCTGTGCTCCTTAAGAATGTATAGGAAAGCAACCCAATGCTCTGGGTGGGCCTGTAATGCAAATGCCTTAAAGGGTTTAGTCGCTAATGCTAAGGGTTTGTTTGATATGACTGTTTGAATCAATGAAACCCACCAGTAAAAAGATATGGAAAACCAGTAACCCTGGCCAATATCATCACAAGAAATATAGCGATTATTTTAAACATGGAATATTAATTATTACGGCAAAAACAAAAAGGAACAAAAAAACTAAAATCCACCGCTCCTGAATTTCTAATCTGCTTTTGATTCTATGTTTTGAAAAAGAAAAAGACATATGAAGCAGTTTTAATTCGTTGACCAGAGAATCCAAAATAGAAATAAGAAACCATACCAAACAGAACCTATGAAAACATGACAAATAAAATCAAAGAATGGGTATATCCCATATCACATGGTTTTATGAACAATCTTTGCCAACGAACAGAATGGCCATCTAATTTGAAAAGCCTAAGTTATTGGACATTCGAACAATACTGCATTTCTCCTAAGTCATGTCAGCCTAACCAGTAAGGGCTCTCATGTACCTTGACCCAAACGTTCAAATAAATAAATATCAAGAGTTAAAAGCACACATAAAGCCACTCTCTGCCGCCCTCATCTACAAATAAGGAAGATAGAGCGAGGGCCTTTACAGACAACAAACCAAAGAACATTTTCGTCTTTCCCAAGTACGAAAGTATTAGTTCAACAAACCATATCTCAGGGCTCTCACAAGCAGATTACTTACTAGGGCAGATAAAGTGTTGGGCCTTACCCCTTTCTGTTTTTTCCAGAACATCGAGAAAACACAATGACATCTGCTCCAAGCCTCATAGTACTTGTTTTAAAACCATTCCCGTCTTGAAACACAACAAAAGGAGGTCAGGGACAGTAACAAGTAATATATTCGAGGAGGACACGTAGATAGAAGGAGCATACATTGGCCAATGGTGTTAGCTAATTTGCTCTTCTCTGAATAGCCCAAGGACATACATTGGCGCATCTTATCAGGATCCATTCCACCACCATTATCTAAAAGCAAAACCGATCAATTTTTGCTAAAGAATGTAGAATACAAAAACAAATGTCGATAAAAACGTGGATGCACAACAAGATATAGAGTTGTGGCCACCAAAGAAACCATGATGATCTCAGTTGAAGGCATATTACTCTAGTTCTTGATTTTTCTCATCTTACTACGAATAAGATAATAATCAATGAAGCATTAACTCACCCCCAAAACATGCACACAAGTAAAATACCATAAGAAGCAACGATCAAATACCTTCAATCGCCAGCATTTGACTACCATCTTTCTTGTTCAATATCATATCAAGATTGACAAATGTAGCACCATGGCACACCTGAAAAGAATACGCACATAAGCAAGTTTGGATGACAATCACTGGACTTCTTGCACCAAAAAAAAAAACACAGCAAGAAGGCGTGCTCTGCTTCACCTCATCCAATGCATTGTCCAGCAGCTCCGCGAAAGCTGCAAACAATTTCAGAACATCACATTATGCAAGATGACACCATACAGAACACTATCAAGATCAAAACACAATCAGAAATGAAACAAATAAAGAAACGGATACCTCCAAGAGCCCATTTGTGACTGGTGGCATTCGAATGCAGAAACTTGGGATGAACCCTAACATGATCCATGCCACCTAAACAGAAAACATCAGAGTCAAATCACATTGCATTCCCCAAATCAAAACCCCTAACAAAACCCTAACCCTAACCTGTGTGCGAATCCCAATCCCCGACCGGCGCCCCAACATAATCCCCCGCTTTCCAAAACTGCTTACACGTCCCCGCCGCCACACCACCCCCGCCACTCCCATTCCTCTCCGCAGGCACCGGCAACGCGAGCGGCGGCGTGGACACAATCGGATCAAGGAATCCCGCCGGCAAAACAACCCCGCCACCCGACGACGCCACATCCCCCACCCTCCTCCTCCTCCTCTTCTTCTTCTTCACCATTGACGCCGCCGCATACTCTCCGTCGTCATCGGAGTCGCTACTGTCGCTGCTGCTGCTGAGATCGATAACGCTAGTCGGTTGTTGTTGTTGATTCTGAGCACGCCGCTGCTGCTGTCTTGCTAGAAGGAAGGCATCTATCGTCTCTTGCTTCACATGCGCCTCCATTGATTCCGACGAGCCGACGATGTTCTCCGGTGCAGTTGCGGTGTGGTGATGAGATAGGCGGTGGTGGTGAAATTTGATGTGCGGTTTGGATTAGATTTTGAGATTTTGGGTAAGTACGGTACGGTTTGACGGGCCTCCTGACATTAAATGAAATGAAATCATTGTGCGATAATAAATTTGTTTGCATGGATGCCGGAGGAATGTGGAGTATTCAGTGTTGTTCTTTCGTTCCCTCGCATATATCCATCATCTAAATAATATTGATATATATTTATATCGTTTTAAAATATGAATAATATAATAAATATTTTTATATAAAAAATAAAATACTGTGTTCTAATAATAATATTATTATTTTTCATAATTATTACACTAAAACGTATTATCATTAAATAAATATTATTTTTTCATCAAATTTCATACATATGAAAATGCTTGTTCTACATCGTTGGCACTCTGCTGAACCTCCTACTAGTAGAGAGGTGACACCTGAGATTCTTATAGATCTATTTGCATTTTCAGAGTCAGATGTGGCGACAGATTCCGACTCAGACTCAACCCCAGCCCAGGACATAGCCACAGACGGGGATACCGACTCCGAGCCTGACTCTGTCCATGATCCTGACTCTGACTACATCCCTGAATCTGACATTGACTTCGATTAGGAGTAGTTTATTTTGGTGATTGTAGATAACTGAACATGTACATTTATGATAGCAGCTCATAGGACACTATTGTAGCATTCTGCGTTATTATCCTATGATATGCTGCTTTGATTTCTACTAGTTGATGTGGTGAAATGACTGTCTATTCTCTTTTAGGGTAAGATACAATCCTTCACATTCTGTTAATCTAGCCTCGAAAAGGTATCTTTTGTAATAAATGAATGAAGTGTAAATTTCTAAATGCAAGTTCTAAATTTCGTTATTCATTGCATAAAAATGTTTTGCCCTATTGCTGTCTATGAGCGACAACAATTGCTGCGCAGTCATGTCGCAAGAAGCTGCTAACCTAGAGCTGCATGACCTGAACCTACCTCTAGAACAGGCAGCAAACAGCGGCACAGTTCAGAATCAACCCCAACCCGTTCCGACGACGCTCGACTTATTAGTAGGGGAGTTGATACGAGAGAGAAGAAGACCTGACACAACACTGGGAAATGCTCATGACCACTATTCTCACCGCATCCTCGCATACAACCCACTTTGATTCTTTGGTACGAGCGAACCGACCTTGCTGGAAGACTGGGTTCGTGAGATGGAAAGGCTGTTTGAACTGACAGAATGCCCGGATAGATGGAAGGTACACTGTGTCGTCTATTATATAAAAGGAGAAGCCGATGTTTGGTGGTCGTCATAGCCGTTAGGGACTTATTTATTTTTATATTTAGGGATTTTCGGTGGTCGTCATATCCGTTAGCGGAAATCCTCTGTAAATAAAACTCATATACTTTAGGTTATTGAGTTTTCTTTGTTCACATGTTATATGTTTTAATTTGTTGTATTCATATAGATTGTATCAAGTCAAACACTACTTTTGCTTAATGAAATGTTAGCTTATACTTCATTTTGAGATCAAGTTTAAGTTTGTAACTTAACCGATATTCAAACATGTAAATTATTTAATGTATCTGATGTTGATGTAATTCCTTGACTTATGTTCCTCTAAACCCGGTAGGGTTATTTGGTCTTGTCACGAACTAAGTCTGTGACAACATAACAAGACATTACAATTACTCTTCTCTCTCTTATCCACCTCAACTTCTTATAAATTTGGGAGCATCTTTTGAAATTTTTCAATATCATTTGAAACTGTATATTAATTCCTTTGTTAAAGAACCGTGCAAATAATTCACTCAAAAACAAGTTATGATAGTAATTGTGATAAAAATATTACAGTCAAATAAAACCATTTATAAAGATATGAAAATAAAGAGACATGAGAAGAGAGATTGAATCATCATTTTTATGAGAAGTGATTAAAGGGAGGAAAGTTAACAAAGACATTTCAGGCTCTTACAATTATCACTTGGTTGATTTGCATGTTGGTAAAAGTTTCAACCATGCATGCGCATTCCAAACTAACTTATTCGGAACAAGTTCCTTGCATTTGATTCGGCTATCTTTTGATATTGTATGATTATGTCCATCATATTCATGGTCAAGCTATGCGAAGCTATAAATTTTTGTAAGTAAAATCTTTCTTGGTCGTTTTTGTTCATATCAAACAGTCCAAAAAAATTAACAAAATCTTCCCACGCAACACGTGGATAACACAGTAATTAAAATATTATGTCGCATCATATTCATGCTCAGGCATGCGAAGTTATAAATGTTTGTAAGTAAAATCTTTCTTCGTCGTTTTTGTTCATATCAAACAGTCCAAAAAGTTTAACAAATCTTCCCACGCAACACGTTGATCACACAGTAATTTCAATAAATTTGGTGTTTTCCATACTTACTAGTAGTAAGTAATTGAAGTGCCGATCGTTGTGGTAAATAATTGAAGTGGCAATTTGAATGGTAGGTGAGGACTTAGAGAACTCCCATTAGATTACGTGAAGTAAAGATTGATAAAAGAAAAAAAATATAATGATGATGTGATAAATAAATTTAAAAAATATTAAAATGATGTGTTGAAATTTATGTTAAATTATAAAAATAATAATATAAAAAATTCGATGTATGATTGAAACATTCTATATTTTTATAAGTAATTTATTATAGTGATGAAGTGTGAAAAATAAAGATTAAAAAAGCAAAATTCTCATACAAGTGCGGGTTCTTTGTAACTTGCACTCCACTCTTTTAATATGCGAGGCTTGCATCTTACATTTAGGTGAATCAAATGTTGCTTAATTAATGATTAGCATAAACTGAATGAGTTTAAAATTTCCAACTGAATTAGTCTTGAAATTCATTGCCCAATGAATTTAAAAAAATAAATTATATTATGTTGGAGCACTTGCATTGGATTACCTAAAATAAGTAAGTTATGTAATTTAGATAACGAAAATAAAAAATTAAGCAAAAATTGGACCTACATCAAAATCTCTGACTATTACTTATGACTATTACTTATTATGTATAGTTATGAACAAATGAGTCGTCAACTTTTGGGTTACACGGTAGCATCTGTAACTAATAAAAAAATATACACGGTAGCATCTGTAACTAATAAAAAAATATTATTTTTTTGGTGCAAATGTAAATAAGAGAGAAGGGTCTTTATGTTGGTTCAGGACAAAAATATTTTTGATACATTGTAGCATTGTATCAAAAAATGTTTTGGGTAGGAGACAACAGATGGACGACGACGACTCCAACGGGTGGCATGGTGGTTGTTCAAGATGACGTCATTGGTTTTGTGTTTAGTGTGGGTTTGGGTGTCTTGGTCGATGGGGAGAGAAAGGAGAGTGAAAATGAGTAAAGAAGTAAAAGATAAAAAAAATATTATTAATATAAAGATGTAAAGATTAAGATAGAAATTCTGATGCAGTAGGTGATAAATCGAAATTCTATAAAACAAATATAAAAAAGGAGAATTTGAGTATGTAAAATAGAAAATCTATTAAGAGATTGTAATGAAAATGCTCTTATACTCCTTTTGTTTCATAATAAATATCACAAATTGACTGAAATGAGATTTTATATGTGCTTTGAATTTTTGTAAAATTTGATAAATAAAAAATATTTTTTTAATTATAATGGGATTTATTGTATCAATT
Organism: Drosera capensis; assembly: GCA_001925005.1. NCBI lineage: Eukaryota > Viridiplantae > Streptophyta > Magnoliopsida > Caryophyllales > Droseraceae > Drosera > Drosera capensis. The sequence goes on from LIEC01006026.1 coordinate 11,722, forward strand.
ATGAGAGATGATAGTGCGTACTGTAACTGAGTTTGATTGATTTTATATTTTTTAGATAAACAACTTTCTAAATATGATATGTTGTAATTATCGTATCACATCCAAAAAAAATAAATGTTGCATTTATTATGAGATGGAATGAGTAGTATACTTCCACATATAATTGTTTGGTAGAGAAGGGAGGACCCGAAAGTAAGGCTGTGAAAACGGAGGTCTAACCTATCAACGAATTGCTATCGAAATCGATGAAACGAAACCGACCGATTCATTTATTAAATGGTTCAGTTTTGATGTACGAAATGAAACCACGATTTAAAACCGAACCGAGGAATGATTAGTCGAACTGTTTATGATCGATTATCGAATCATTTAAAATTAATTATCGTAATTGTTTTACATAAGTTTGTTAAACTTAAATATCAAACACATTACATTACTTTAAACCTAATATAACATAATATCCTTAGTATTATGAATATTGTCTTTGTTGTTTTTTGCGAGAAATGGAAATAAAAATCTTCATTCATATTTTTTATTTTTTTGATCTAATATTTTTTATTTGATTAATAAGAAAATCAGTTGTTCATATTTTTTAATATAATTTATGTCGTTCTTTTTTCTAAATTCGATATATCTAATTTATTTTTTCAAATATATGTAGTAAAAATTTATAAAGTTATTTTAATGAACGATGTATATAATTAAAATCTCAAAATAATTAAGATGAGAACGTAAAAAATCGCAAAATAACAGTATCAATAAAATCGTTTAAAAACCGAAAAAACCTAACCGTTTAATAAATTATTTTGATTTTAATTTTCAAACCTATTAATTAATCTATTCGGTTTTAATTTTTGGTTGTAAAAATCGAACCAACAAAAAATCAAACCAGTTAAATCGAACCAACCCGATTAACTCCCTTAAGTGGAAGGAGATGAAGATTAGGAAACCAACGAGTACAAGGTAGGGGGTCGTCCGTAAACAAGAGAAGAAGTAAAAAGATTATCATAAATCGATTCGAGCAATGAACAACCAAACCAGTTCATTCTACCCTCAAAATTACATAGCTTACAGAATCGACTAATAAGGGATGAAGATCATGCTAAATTACGAGTGCAATAGGGAATGTAACCTTCACCATGTGTCATTAATTTAACCAAGTATGTCATTGCACACGAAATGAATGTTGAGAAGAGGGGTTTGCGCCCTCCTGAGTTCTGACTGCGTGACAAGAAGCCACCATATATAGCAACAACTGAAGCAAGTTGAGAATAGGAAGCCATTGACTTGCGACAGTTGAGAATAGGAAGCCATCATATGCAGAAGAGAGTGATATATATATATATGGGATTATTTTTGTAATCAAGAAGTAGTTATTTTTTTTTTATATAATTAATCATCAAACAAGATAATTAAGGAAAAACATTGAAGAAGATGAAAATTATTAATTTTGTTACAACAAAGATAAAATTTCATCAAACAAAAAAATCACATAATCGTTTATGTTGGATGTCATGGTTGGTTTTCTTTTTGTTAGATGGATTTACAAAATATCACAAACACATCTCATGTCACATGCTATAAAAATAATGCTTTTTGGACTTTGTAACACGATGTTAACTATTTTTTGCAACACAATATGATTTTCCGTGTATATATATATATGTTTTATTCCTCGGTTGTTATAAGATGCCATACATTCTTAAGTATTACTGGTTAGGAGCTCCATCAACGTTGGTTCTATACCATGTGCACGATGGCAAATGTAATACAGTACTTTTTCCGAATAATCTTGAAGTTTTTCTTATTTGAAAACCGCAACCATCTGAATAAACAAGGTGAAAATTTGATTGGAAACTCTGATTAACTGAATCGGTCGAGGAGTTAGATGTCTAGAAAAAAATATATCGAGATTGCATGATTGGAAGGAAGAGATGTGTTTTCGCATAATCCCATAGATGTCTTCGAAGACAACTATGTTTATCTAAATGCGTAACCATCATTTCTTGACACTTTTTGTTGGGAAGGAATCTCAATAAAACATAACTCGTCTTCGGAACTTTGACAAAACACATACAATACGTATAACCTATGGTCCACTTCCATTTCATGAAGCATTGAATTAAATCAAGTGACGCAACTGGTCAGGTAGTGATTGAGTTCTTCAAGCAATATATGCAAAAAATTCAAAGAACTAAGGCTTCGCCTTTTTACACTCATGCACTAATATACATGCCAATTAAGTGGCCGTAAATCATCTACATGCCTATAAAGCATGCATCTATTTCAAGTGTCATTGCGCTTCGCACATTTGCACTTATTCTTAACCAAGATCATGGAATGTGGCCCAAAAAGGGTATAGTATATAGCTAGTACATTGCTTTGGTCCTTAATTGTAACAGCAATCTCCTAGTCTTACAAAGTGCCAGTGTCCAATTTACAATTATATATGCATAATTGCCCTAGCTAGTTGACTTTACAAACTATGATTTATCCGGAAACACCAAATTTTAAAATGCATCGATTAGTTGGCTGAGGGATGAATAATTCTTTATCCACAGTACGTAAAGACTTCAACGGCATTCTTTATCCAATTATATATTTTTTAAGGAAACCCCGAAGGATTTCCCTTGATCAATCGAATAGTCCGTAAACCCGAAGGATCCTTTAAGTCATCTTTCGCTGACGGGCTCACCAACACAAAGTAGCTCGACACTCAACGGGTTTTGATCCCCTGACCTCTCCCCACATTTAAGGAGTTAGGCTGAGTCGCATATCATATGGGATGGGGAAATCCCCCATTAGACGCGGCCTTTGTATTTTATTAGAATCAATAATGAACATTTCTATCTATACATCTAATACATCATTATGGCATATTGGCATTTAGCATTCGAGATGTTCGGTCGCGCATATATTATATCTTAAGCTTTAAGCGTCAAGGGAGTTACTATATAGAGCAACATGCAGCCTATATTCAACAGTAGTAGTTATCTCTCCTACGCTTGATCTTTCCCAGTTGAGTACTCAATTATACTCCCAATTAACACTCCCAAGTCACATGCATACCAAAGGAATCGGATCATGAGTTTAACTTATCCCAACAAGTCAACATGGATGTTCAAGTCCCAAAATTTCAGTATTTGATCAGTCTATAAATCCCACATGATTTCAAGGATTCGATTTCCTTTTTAAAAAAGAGAAAATATGTTACTAAGACTCTGTAAGCATAATGAAAAATTAGACTTTTTCTTAATCATTAGATCGATGTTTGTTGCCCTAGGTAGCTACTAGTTAGTGTAGGGAAAGTGACGCTAGTACTTAATTGGAGCCTCGCGTCCTTGACATGAATCAAATTTGGATTAACAAGTAAACCAAAAGGACGTACCACCTAATTACCTTAACCTGCGTATGCTGGTCAGACCGTTCGTTCATTTGTTACCTCTTGTTCCCACCAACGCAAGACTAAATTCAAGTAAGGGAGATGCATATATTACACTTTTTTCTCATGGGTCTGGGGAACTACCAACTCACATATACAAATCTTTTTTAGCAACCGATTCAATCGTTAACTTATAATAAATTAACAATCAATTAACGATCAGAAATAAATTTAGTCGTAATATAATTTTAGCGACCGAATCGGTTGGTTGCGACTGAATGTTCCCCATAACCATCTCATGGTTATAAATTTTTTTCCATTTGTATGCAAAATGTTATTCATTTCGTATAGATGTCAACACGAAAACTTATTATGAGATCAGGTTTAGCTAGTGCTGAAAAAGATGATAGACATAGTAGAGGTCGGGACCGAGATCGAGAAAAATCGTGTATTTATAAACTTTTGCAAGTTTTTTTTATCATATATATATTTATATCCTGTATCACTTTTTTTCCTTAGGTATTTAAAATTATTATCAATGTATATTAAATTATATTAAATGAATAACATATATAATTTGAAATCCATATAGGTAGGAGAGTTAATGTGTCACTAGTTGGACTCCACGACATAGACACGACTTTGCTACGTGATGAGGATGATTGCTTGGAGGAGGATCATCCTATACCAGATACCTCGTCTGCTCCTCCTTGTCCCTCGATCACACCAGTTCCCCACCCTTCCACGTCCCAAGCTCCTCGTCCTTCTATATCAACCAGTTTCCCACCCATCCATTTCATCAGTCGCTGGACCATTTTGCTCTCCGTATTGTTCATTTCCACACTCATCTGCTCAGGGAGATGAGGAGATTGAGTACGTTGGGGGTGGACGGTTACGATTGATCTTATATCCCGATGGTCAATGGTAAGTTCAGTTTCATATTATGCTCTTTCAAATTATGTTTTATATATACATTGTCTTTCATATTATTTTTTATATATTGATTTCTTTCCAACTTTTGTATATTTTATGTGTTTCAGGTTTGATCATTATAATGTCGTGTCCATGTGCACCGTCTCCTTTGAGAGCTGCTTTCAGGGAGATTGGACATATTGAAAGGAGGTGCCTTGGCGGGATAGGGATAGGATGTCGGGGATTTTCAGAGTAACTATAAACATCTCTTTTAATTTTTAAAATATTTATTTCATTTCGTGTCTTGCATTGTTTCATTGATGACTGCATATATCTATTTTATTTTTTATTTTGTGTGTAGGAGTTTTATTGATGGAGGCTCGAGCTGACGGAGGTTGTCAGGAGAGAGCGGGAGACGAAGAAGAAAAGGAGGACGAAGGATATCTTGTACAAGGCCCACCAGATCGTGCAAAAAGGGGCGTCCTTCCTTTTTGCACGATCGAAGTAGGCGAAGGATAACAAGAGCAAAGGCGAGGCAAAACACACATAATGAAGTGTGTCTACGATCCACGTGAACAAGAAACTGGTAAGTTAGGTTTTTCAAAAAAAAAAATTATCATTGATTTTTCTAAAAGTAGTTCTATCTATTTCTTTGTTGTCTAAAGTGTTTGATAAAAATAAAATTTCTAATCTATGATGAGACGTTGAAGAGGATGCCTGATGAGACAGAGGTGTTCGAGTACACACACAATAAAAAAGGCGTTGTGCTGGCATTGGGTGAGGAGATAGGGCTCTGTGATGACAGGGTTAAGGTAGTGACGGTAAGTTAAACTGTTTATATTTATTTTTGATTAAATTTTTTTATTTTAATACATACAGAGCTCTTTTATGTTATATGTAGACGGAGTACAGAGCTCTTTGTGCTGTGACGCTGGATAAGTTTTTGGCCACGCAGGAGTCGAGGACTTAGCTCACTCTGAAACAGGAGCGTACATTTACGAGACAGGCGTAACTCGACGCATCGGGATGCAAAAAGGGATACGTCTATGGTCTCGGATCGGCCTCCTCTGTGTATTATCCCAAGGAGGTGTGATCCTAGGTCAGTAGAGTATCAACATCCGTCGATCGCTCCGAAATTCTTTTAGTAAAGGAGTAGGTGACAGCTCTAAAGGTAGAGATGGAAAGGATAACCCAGATGATGTCCCACTACGGAAGAGGAGCATTTGATCGTCGTCCAGATGATTCTCATTAACCATAGCCACCACCACCTTCATGTCCTCCAGAAGAGATCCATGGTTTCTAGGCGTATGTAGATGTCTATGATTTCTCTAATTTGATGTATTTTTCTTACTTTTTTTGTTTCATATACAATTTTTGTATTACTTGATATTATTTTGTGTTTTTTTCATGTTGGTTTTGTATACTTTCATATGTTGGTGTTGGATTGTGGATGGGAGTTTGGATGGATGGGTTTGAAGTTGTTTGGACGTAGTTTAGGTTAAATTTTGTATCGCGCTAACCAGGTTTTAGGTACCTGGATTAAGATCTTTTGCGACCGAATCAGTCGTTAATGTCACTGAAAAAATCATTCTAAGAACAAGGCTTTGCTACCGTTTAGGTCACTAATAAGCTTTGCGACTGTATGTGTGTCAAACGCTAATTCTGCAATCGAAATACAAACGGTCCCAAAGATAATTAGTGACCAATATTTTAACGATCGTTTTTTTACGAACAAATTTCGGTCGTAATCATTGATTAGGGATCGAAATTAATGTTTAGTGATTGAAATTTTTGATCGCTAAAACTGTTTATTTTATAGTATATATATACTCGAGTCTTGACGAGGAAAGGTTGAAGTCACAACATGCATGCTATAACACAGCCAAACATAATACATATTCCAAGTTGCTATAATTTTTCTCAATAATATTGCTCATGTAAGACTATGCTTGCATTATGTTGTGAGAAGGGGACAGAATCCTAATAATATAGGATTATAAAACAAAAGTGATGGTCGGAAGTGCGAACTTGTTTTTCTTCTTTTTTTCCACTTTCAAAATTAATATCAACAATAATTCAGTTAATCTCATGAATTGAATCTAAAGATCAACGAGATGTATATAATATTATCACTATCGTGAGCAACAAATAGAATGATTTTCGAAAGTTTCATGAAATTATATGTTCATGCTTCAACATGAACTTCTTTTGCAAGAGTATTACCCACACACTCTTTGGCACTCTCGTATCGAAGATCCTTTCTACAATTGACCGCTGGTGATATATCATCGCAAAATACAATACATCAGGATCACGCCGATAGTTATATACATCAGGATCGTGGTTACGGTAGTTCATGGAAGAGAAAGTACTCGATCGATACCGGAATTTGCAAAGTCAAAGCTCAACAGTACACACACTCTAAATATATCTATAAAATTCAACCCATCTCTTCTTTTCCCTGTCACCATATACAAATTGCCAAATAAAAAGTCGCCATTTGCAATATCTTAGGCTCTATCATGAAGGTTTCATCTGCTACAGCAGTTCTTAATTATCATCTTGCTCAACCGTTTCAAAAAACAATTCCTCTCTTGTTTTTGAATTACTAACTTGCACCAATCAACTTGGGCAACATTATTGACCAACTGACCCTTTTTTCTATAAATACAGGCTCTCCATCACCTCATTCTCCTCACTTTTTTTTTTCCATGCATCCCTTCAAAAACCCTTATTGCTTCAATCTCTCCCTCTCCTCATGGATAACCCAATGAAACCAAGAGTTAACTCCACCTTTAGACTTGCCTATGATCGCGGGTAAACCTCATCGATCGATCCATTCCCTTCGAAACCCTCTTTCTCGTCGTCCCTTTTCGTCGATCTAGCTAAGACAACTAGTCTTAGTTTTGAGGTTGATCTTTTGTCATTCTTTTCTTAGAGCTCATTACCAACTTTTCCTAATAGGAAATGAAAATGGACACCTTGAAGAAGTGGAAGGGAGCCTTGACTAGGACTAGATCCAGCGGTAGGCAACAATCTCGTCAGCCGGATCCTAACAATCTCCACGTAACAGCACGCTGCCATCAGATGGCGCCACAGGGATGCTTCTCGGTCTACGTGGGACCCGAGAGGCGGAGGTTCGTGGTCGGGATCAAGAATGCTAGCCATCCATTGTTCAGGATGCTGTTGGAGGATGCAGAGCTAGAGTATGGCTATACAAGCGAAGGGCCTTTGCTCTTGCCTTGTGATGTAGAGCTGTTTTGCAAGGTCTTGGCTGAGATGGATAGTGATGATACTGATCTCATCTACCCTTCGGGTTGCGCCATGAGTCTCGGATCTTACAGCCCTTTGAGCGCTTCAAAGTTGCTCAGGATAAATCAATTTTAACTGTATATACACATCTTATGCACGATATGTACCATTTTCATGACTACTTGTTTTGCGTGCAACGGTGTAGTATTTCATCTAGTTAGGTAGAGTATGTAGCTAGAAAAGTGCAAATATACTCCATCCATAAAGGATATGGACATGAAATAAGCTAAGTCATTGTATTATTAAGGATTCTTCGTGATTCCTGTCGCTTCAATGAAAAGCTCTAGGAACCATGAAGAACATTTTATAATACGAAGCACATGGATTTCAATTCGTTTACACATCGAAGGCCACATGAACTAATCACATGTAACTTGACATCTAAATAACTAGCCAATGGATCGGGATCGTACATGCATATTCAAAGCAAGTCGCATGAAGGTAGAGTTGTTCATTGCATAATAGAGAAGCAGAAGAAGAATAAGGTAGCAAAATTATGGCAAATTCCAAGACAGCTTACAAAATTCAACTCAACTTACTTTCAAAGGAAAAACAAGGTTGTACTTTGCCTCTTCTCTTCAAGAATATTTGATGCAGGTGTATAATATTTGATACAATATTCCTAAAAGATAAGAAAAAAATAAAAATACAAATTGCTGAAGTCAACTTTGAAAGTTTCAAATTCCCAGTACAATTTACTGAACACCTTGCCCGTTCACTCAAGTGTACGAAATCATGCATGCCTCCATCCTTTGCTTTTCTTCTCATTTTGGAACTCTATAGCTAAACTTAGTTATAGGCATAACCAATTTGATTTAAGCTCCTAACGGAACATACTAGTCGATCTACACCAAATGGACCGCCTAAGTCTTTCCTCCATATATATGTGGAATATATATCGCAATTGATATCTATTCCTATACACACAGATAAACCACACTCTATATAAACCTTACTCAATTGGAAAAATGTTACTACATCCATACTAGACTCTACTGCCCGCTTTCTTCACCCGCTTGTTAAGGGGAATAACGAAAGGCGTTGACTTAGACGAACAAGTTGCAACCAGGTTGTGAAACCGTGTTTTATGTAAACTTAATCTGAACTCAGACGACAAATAAACATACTAGAGTCTAGGCCATCATACATTGCATGCTCAATCCGTCGACTCCGCCCTAGGGGAAAAACGAAAGAAGTTGACTTATGCCGTTACAAGGCTAACGTTCTTTTGGACCACAGCCACCCTGCACATCCACACATAGTGGACGGATGCCTCCTACCACTACCTCAACCACTAACAGCACCAGCAGATCATCAAAGGTCTAATCAGATAAACGAAGAATGTCATGTATATATAGGCGATAGAGATCAGAACCTGGGACTTCAGCAATTGAGAACAGATTGACAGACTACCGTTGTGTTTGGCGTCACTGTGACTTACATGCCAAGTGATGGATCAGTAGCAGGGTCACGATCATCATCATTCTGAAGAAACATAGGTATATAGTTGAATACGCAATCTTGCATGTATGGCACACAATGTGATTACACTGAAACCGTCAATACAGCCAGTCACAGGTGTTACACAGGTCCATAACTGCTTCATATCAAGTCCTAATGAGTATTCCTTCCTAAAAACCAAATAGTAGAAGAATGCTAATGGACATTTTTACAAACGAGACTGAACATTGAATATAAGCTGAGTGAACTAACTAGGATTAGATCACTTGAAAGCGCAAGAGGCCTTGAATCTATATCTATGTTACAAGCAAAACTGTTCTAGACGTTCTTCCACGTAAGTTGAAAGGGCCGACCATCAGGATTTAAAAAAAGCTCCAGATAACCGTGATTCTCTACCAGCAACGGTTAGTAGCTGCAAAATTGTACAACAGGCATCAACTGTTAAATCTTCAACTACAGCTATGTATCGTCAGTGCCATCTGTACTGTTGGTTTCCTTGGGTCTGCTCTGGCTATTTATCCTCATCGGCGTCTTTATCTTTATCTTCGTCTTCATTCTCTTCATCTCCATCATCTTCGCCAATCATGTCGCTCATTGCTTCAACTACTAATTCCTTCACCTCATTTTTCCTCGCTGTTAGGTCCAAGCCAAAATGGGTACCTAGGAAGGACGTTGAACATAACATACAGGGTTATCAATTCCGGACAAAAAGCCAGAGAATCAACTTATGCAACGGCATTATAACCAGATCGTCCAATATGGAACTAAGAATAGGTATCACAGAAACCAACAAGTGTGGCGTGCAATCACATCAAGCACATAAAACAAGTCTTACACTGAAACAGTAACAAGTAATTGCGGCTAATGCCTAAAATATACAAGTGTCTACAGAAACCACGTAACAATCTCAGTTCTAGCTGGGAGCCATATCACTTATTGCCTCCCACAACTGACTAAAGCAGAAACTCAACCATGTTATCTATTAAAAGAGCGCCCCTGGTCCAGTATTATTCTGTTCTCGATAAAATGTTGTACTTTCTACTGCAAAGCCAGTCTAGTTCTGCATACCAAATACAAGTACATTACCAAGCCGATTGCCACACCCAGCTCGACAATGTTAAGAGTATCACAGCCTCATTTAGCAAGGAGCATAACCATGAAACTTATTTCTAGTTAAAATATGATGGAATGATTAAAAAATCATTCTTTTATCAATAAGCTGCTTATTAACACAGTAGTTCAGTGTAAATCTCTATAGCTTCCATCTTACTAACACAGTTGGGGAAGGGGGTGGGTGCAGGGATGGATTCACAGAAGTCCGAAAAATATTTGATTTAAGACATACCAAGGTGCCCAAAAAGATCAGCAACAGTTTCCTGCAGGAATAAAATACAAGAATGGCGAGAGAAAAATTCAAAGTTGACTTTGACTAAAGAAAAGGGAAACAAATCAGTCAGGTGCTTACCGTATTGATGTCTATTTCTTTCAAAATATTTACTACTGCATCAAATAGTTGTTGTCTGCTAGGTTGCGCCTTTTCTTTCTTGCTGATAATCCAATCCCCTGAACAGAAGTAAAAAGCCATATTCAGAACTCTCAAAGAGATGTCTAAAGAATTGTAACATAACTTAATCATCTCAAGAGAGCAAGAGATGTTGTCCTACATAAACGATAATGGACAAAAGAGGAAGTAATGCTTCAAACTACAGCAACTGATACACGACAATAGTCAAGTAACAAAAGCTTCAGATGACAACGGTCGTGATCCCATCAGAACTGGACAAGGATGTGCATGCAATTAAGGGGAAAAAAATATGCATGATGCATATTCTGACTTTGTAACTAACAATTCACATTGCACCACTAAGCTATAACACAAGATGTAAATCAAGTGATTTAAACGCCAAAAGAACAACTTCAGAGTAAGATATATCACCGGTTTGTTCCTTAGTAGTAGCTGTTGCTAAGGACTTGCTTGACGATTGCGTGCTTTTGTCCTTCTGGTCCTTTGCAGTATCCTTTTGGGCTTCAGGCTTTACCTTTGCCTTCTTACTTGAAGAGACTGCTTCACGACATTGCAGGGTAGAAGACAAGATGTAAAACAAACAATTTAAACACCAAAACAAGACACTTCAGAGTAAGATGCATTACCGGCTTGTTCCTTAGTAGTAGCCGTTGCTGAGGACTTGCTTGAGAACTGCTTGCTTTTGCCCTTTTGGTCCTTTGCAATATCCTTTTGAGCTTCACTTTTAAGCTTTGCCTTCTTACCTGAAGAGCCTGCTTCACAAGATTGCAGGGCAGAAGATACGTTGTAAATCAAGCGATTTAAGCACAAAAACAGTAACTCAAGAGAAAAGCCCCCTCAGCACAGCCCTGACTCGATGAGCTTGAGCTTCACTTTTGACCTTTGCCTTCTTACTTGAAGAGCCTGCTTCCCGAGATTGCAGCGCGGAAGATAAGATGTAAATCAACCAATTTAAGTACCAAAACAGTAACTTAAAAGAAAGATGTATCACCGGCTTGTTCCTTAGTAGTAGCCGCTGCTGAGGACTTGCTTGACAGCTGCTTGCTTTTGCCATTTTGGTCCTTCACAGTATCCTTTTGTTCTTCATTTTTCACCTTTGCCTTCTTACTTGAAGAGCCTGCTTCACGAGATTGCAGGGCATAAGATAAGATGTAAATCAACCGATTTAAGAACCAAAACAAAACACTTCAGAGTAAGATATATTACTGGCTTGTTCCTTGGTTGTGGCTGTTGCTGAGAATTTGCTTGACTGCTGCTTGTTCTTGCCCTTAATGTCCTTCACTGCAGTATCCTTTTGGGATTCATTTTTTACCTTTGCCTTCTTACTTGAAGAGCCTTCTTCACGATATTGAAGGGCAGAAGATACAGGAGCCTTTTTAGATGAACTACTATCCTTCTTCGTAGATTTAACTGCACTTTTCGAAGACTTGTCGTCAGCAGTATTTTTCTTTTTATTTCCTTTACCCACACTTTTCTTGGTGTTTCCTTGACTTGTACTTTTCTTTTTATTTCCTTCACCCACACTTTTCTTTTTATTTGCAGATGCGTTTGGGCCTTTAACCCCAGCCACCTCCTTCTTGGACGAACCTTTAGGACTTGTGATTTTTCCTTTGGTTGCTTCCTCCTCCTCCTCCTCTGAGTCTTCCATGGAATCAGCTGTTGTGTCCAACTGTTTATCTTTATTTCCAGTTTCAGTTTCTTCAGCAACCTTTGGGGTCTGTTTCTGTTTTTTCGAAACCTGAGTTTTCTGCTTCTGCAAAAAAGGGGGGGAAAAGAGAGAGAAATGAATTTGAAAAGGGAATGCCACATTTTATCAGGAGTAACTTTAAACATGGATACACTTATAACGGGGGACAACTGGAAGATGGATACACCGTGGACAGCAGAGGATACATCCGATTGATTTTCATGCAAACTCGAACAAAATGTTCCAACCAATGCTCTTATAGTGGCACAGCTATATGATGGTAGGAATAGGATTTAATTATTTTTTCCTATTTGATGGAGAAACGACTAAAACAAGTGAACTCCAGGAGTTGCACTTTAGCATTCCAGTGAAAATAAATAACTAGCACATACTATAGCATACCTTTATTGACTTTTCACCTAAGCTCCCTAAAGAACTTGGGGTTTTGCTAGGTGTTTCCTTCTTCTTACGCTTTGTTCCCTTCTGCTAATAATGCATAAAAAATATTATCAGAAACTTCAATGCGGTGAAACCCATAGATCATCAACCAGGATATTCCCTCTCACATATTCACCCAGCACCCACCATAAGTGAAAGAGTCCAAAACTTCATCTCTAAAGAATCAGCTCAATTCACCAAGGCAACAATTAAACATCCCAAGGTAATATCAAGAATCATCAAGAAGAACCTGCTCCTTGTCAGCAAGCAAGACATCAGTTGTCGCATGAGGAGACTCTAAAAACTCCAATATCTTCAGACACAGGGCTTCCTGGAATCAAACTAAGGAAATAAGAGCAATGATCCATAATAAATTTTTAGTGACTAATGTAAAGCCAAAAAGAAAATTTATGAACGCAGAACAAAAAAAGGTATGAATGATGCATGGATGTGCTTCATCACCTTCGTAATAATAGGTATATTGAGCACATCACAAAAACCCATTAATTTTTCCTTGATACATTTGTCAAGCTTGTCCTTCACTTTAGCCCTCTGCTTTTCCTGGAGAGGTGAACAATAAACCACATTGACTTGGCAATCACATATTTGTATATGAAAATACAATATTTACAATGAATCATCAGGAAATGATCATAGAATAAAATAGAAGACAGAGTCAATATGAATTGTCAACAGAAAAGGATCATGATCATAAACATGGCTAATGTTGTCCAAGACAGGTGCATTAGCTTACCTGCAGAACTTAGATGTCAGAAATAATATTCAAGAACAGCACGAAGACATCATATTCTTTTAAATAAACCATTGATATTGTTTTTCTTTACAGACCGAGATATAACTTCACTATCAAAGAGGCTGGAAGCATAATATGGGAAAATCTCTTTAGATTTAAGAAAAGGAAATTGCACTTAAGCAGCACAGATACCTCATTTTCAGTCCATATGAAGCCAGAAAAATTGCCAATATTTTTCTTCAGGTTATGTACCTAACAATACATACAAAGAAAGGATCTTATGTAACTCAACGAGGATATGAGTGCCTAATGAGCAAGCTACAGATATAAAGCACAAAGGTAAGAGCAGCTCAAGGAGCAGTCTTAAAAAGTACCTTTGCTTTTTTCCCAAACAAGATTGTGTGAAGTAACTGCAGGTTATCATCAGGTTTTCTCTTTGACAACTTGAAAGCCACTGAAACAGTGAACTACATCAGCAACAAAGCAGAGTAGTGTCCGCTAACAAAACACCATATTCAGCCGAGTATAGAAAGCAGAGAAACTTCGGAAAAACACTCTCCCTTGGCCATGAAGTATTCTTCTAAACACAAATCTACACACGGACACTAGTTTCTTGCACAACATATATAAAGGACAGTTGACCTTGAGTTTTCTTTCACATAATCCAATTCTTTTGCCAAGTTAGAATTCAATGTATAGCGTCTTAAATTAACCAATTTTGCGAGGTGTATTTTCTTGAGTTGGATTTTTTCAACACCTTCATGAAGCTTTACATCTGAACTTATTTATTCTACCACACACTCTAAAGTTTCAGGATCATTTCTTGAAAAAGCTGCTTGGTTATAATTTCATCGTTTCCTCTTACCTTTTGATTCTTTAGACAACCCATCTAAAAGTGGTTTCAGTCCTATCTCTAGCACTACAAGACAACTACTAAATGAAAGAAAAACTTTCCTTACAGCCACAACTAAAGAATAAAATCAAAGACAACCGAATTGTCCATTTTACATCAATCTGGCCATTTCTTCTAGATAGAAACAGACTATCGTGCATCTTCAAGATCTATCATATAAAAATAAAATAGAAAATGTTTCCTACATTCTTGGATGCTGTCCCACTCCGCTAATGAGAAAAAAGAACCAAACAATATGGAACTTTCTACAGTTCTACTGCATTTTTAATAAATATCAACAAGATGATAGAGAGTGCTATCAAAACACAAGATACAACGTGAAGATATCAAGAATCTAGATTCTAAATCGCATCAAGCACATCAAGTGATCAATAAACAGAACTATTAAAAAAAATAAGAAAACAGAATCTACCAACCAACACGCCACATACCATTGGGAATATCCTTGAGCGAGGTTCCACTGCCCTGAAAATCACATAACCACGCTCAGGCTACAATTCACTTCACTGACAATCGCACAATAAACAAGAACCAACAAAACCTAGAAGTACGAATTTCACCTTCGCAACTGCAAGCGGCTTACTCTTAGACGCTTTCGACGGCGGAAAAGTAATCATGTAGCGATCCACCTGTTTCCTCTCCCTAACCGACCTCTCGCTCGGCGTCGTTGCTTCCTCCTCTGCTTCATCTTCTTCTTCTCCATCACTGTCTTCTTCCTCCTCCTCATCGTCCCCGTCCCCGTCTTCTTCCTCCTCCTCATCGTCCCCGTCACCGTCCTCTTTCTCCTCCTCCTCGGCTTCTTCTTCTTCTACATCACTGACTTCACTCTCCTCCTCATTGTCTCCGTCGCAATCCTTTTCCTCCTCCTCATCGTCTCCGTCGCCGTCTTCTTTATTCTCCTCGCCATCAGTATCAGCAGCGGACTCGTCTTCTTGCTCGGAATCTTGCGAGTTCTTGTTCTCCTCTTCGGAATCGGACGCCATTGAATCGAGGGATTGAATGAGTGATTCGAAACCCTAGAATTTCGGGGAAATGGAATGTACGGATCGATGAGAGTTGAAGAGAGGCGGGAATCGAAGAGAGGGAAATAGGTGGGTGTGAACTGTGATTGGGGTTTTTGAGAATTCTGGGGGAAAGCGCAACTTCCCCGAGTGAAAGTTTGGGAAGGCGGGTTGAATATGAAGTGGTGAGAGGTTTCGAAATTCTATCGGGGCTTGGGCAAATTTGATGTTAGAGATGCTATTGTTATTGTTAGTGAAGCTTGTCACATAACATAATCTGTAAGATAAATTTAGTTTGATTCACTCTATAATAAATAATGTTTGGTTGTTTTATCAAAAGAAAAATAATGTCTGATTTAAAATTTCTATTTATATTGAATGACATGATAATCGATCACAATAAAAATATTAAAGAATGTTGTTGAAAAATCTTAATAACATGATGAATCATATAGGTCAATCGCACGACGGTACGAAGAATAACAATTCATGATAAGATTGTACCCTTCAAACCAAGGGAGTTAATGACATTGGAAAATCATCAATGCTGATGCAACAGTAGTGTACTCCCCATTACAAACATTACACCTTGATGATTTTGTAATATAAGTAAAATTTTATATAATAAATTAATAAATATATATTATTAAATTCTAGTGTATTTTTAAAATTCGATAATATATATATTCAACAAATTATTATTTTTTTCATCTTATAATAATTGAAACATATATGTATTTGTATTATTTTATAGATATGAATACGAGTTATGCCTGATCGTCCTCTTATATGTATTATGTTAAAATATATAATTTATATAATAATTGATATTTCATAATAAATTTATAAAAAATTATGTTTGATCGTCGTTGTATGCAGGTTAAATTTTATGTCGACACACATAGCAGATCAAAATATTATAATATTTTTAAAACAAAAAAAACATATACTAAATAATCCCAAATATATAACATAAGTTTAGAATTCAAAAAAATATACCATTTAATTCCCACGTGCCCCCCTCTCTCTCTCTCCTATTTAGTTTTTGGATTGCCGTTAGGTCTTATTCTCCGCTCTAATCTTTTTGTTCCGTCATTCTGTTTGGTCTTATGTTGTAGTTCTGCTTTATTCTTGTTGTGCCGCAATGTTTTAGTCTTGTCCTTTTTTGTTGTTGTTATGTCACTATTTCTTTCTTAAGGCGCTCTATTTTTTCTTCTTGTTCTATAACTCTAATTTATTTATGTACTACCGTTCTATTTTTGGATTTGTACTCTCGCTTGTTTTTTTTTTTTTTATCGTTCTGTTTTTGTCATGTACTATCCTTCTATTTTTCCTTTACCGTTCTGTTTTCACTCTTGTACTGTCTCTCTGTTTTGGTATTATATTGTCGCTTTGTTTTGGTCTTATACTATCGCTTTTGCTATTTATTTCATTTTGTTCATACGCTCTATTTTGATTGTGTCAGGTGTTCTATTTCAGATTCCAATGAAGATTCCAACGACTTGACCAGATTTCGATGACTAGGCCGAATTTCGACGAAAATCTCAACGACGCGATCGGATTCCGACGAAGATCCCGACGGAAATGGGATGATCCCTGGATTGGGGTGTATATAAGGATAATGTTATGGATTTTAAATGAGATGAATAAATTATAAATTTTTCAAATTTTTTTTTATATGTGTATTTGTAATTATTGTTGAAAAAATAAAATTTTGGATAATTCATCCATTACTATATAAACTTTCAAGTTGCAATATATATTTTTTTTTATTTACAATATTATAATAGTTATTATATTGTTTTTGTAGTAGCAATGACGTATCATAGCAGTTGTGCCATTGATATGCACCACTATGATCATGTCAATTAACTACTCAATTGAAACTTTTGTTTTTTTGTTTTTGTTTTTTATAATGAAACTTTGTTTTTTTTTTTTGAAATATTTTATTATTATTATTTGTTATTATCCCTCCTAAAAAGTTACAATCAATTGACTTAGATGTTTGTTGTTTTTTATTATAAAAAATAATTTATCTTTAAATAATGGGATGAGTTGATTTGACATAATAGATATGTGTTGTTTTTATTATATTTGTGAAAAACATTTTAAATAAAATAATATTATAATTTAATTCGAATATTTCTATTTAATAAATATTTAATTATTTTAAAATGAAGAGAATATTTTATTTTATTTTTTAAAAGAAGATCTCCAACTAAAAGACCTCCAAAACAACAATAAGGGGCCAAGCCCGTCAACACACCACACCATCCACCAACCAAGCCAGCCCATTAGGGTTCCATCGATATACAAAACCACATATAAATCCCACTTCCCATTTCATTCTTCGCCTCCTCCCTGATCGAACCCTAGGGTTTCTCCTCCATCGCCCACTTGTTTCGCGGCCGCCGACCTCAAGCGCATCGGTGAAAATGGTGAGTTCTCCTTCATCGCATCCTTCATTTCCCTCTCTGTTCTGGGATTTTGAGTTGATGGATGATGATTTTCCTTGCAGGCTCCCAAGCGTGGTGGAAAGGTTGTGTCGGCGCCGGCGAAGAAAAAGCCGGTATATATTCTGCTCTCTTTCAATGAATGATTGAATAATTTGTTTGTATATGTGTGAGTGTGTGGTTTGATTGATTTGTGAGTGTATGTTTTGATGATAAGGAGAAGGCGGTGAATCCGCTATTCGAGAAGAGGCCGAAGCAGTTCGGAATCGGAGGGGCGTTGCCGCCGAAGAGGGATATGAGCAGGTTCGTGAAGTGGCCGAAGATTGTTCAGCTCCAGAGGAAGAGGAGGATTCTCAAGCAGAGGCTGAAGGTTCCTCCTGCCTTGAACCAGTTCACCAAGACACTCGACAAGAATTTGGGTATCGAACATAGATCTCTCATTCCGTTTATATTCGGTTCTGGATAACATTGTAGTAATATGTTTCATGTTGCTTATATTCACTGAGATGAACATAGTTTGTAAAATGAAAATTATGAGGATCTAGGATATTATTTTGTCTACATGGAAAAAAAAGAGATTATTTTGTTTGAGACTTTGATAGTACTATGGATAATTGGGCTTAGATATAATGAGCATGAGCCAATTTTACTTCAATAATTTGTCGTGCCATTGATTGCAAACTTATTCATTTCAAGCCAAGGTTGATGCTGAGCTTTCACTGAAAGCTTCATTCACTTGTGGATTATTAGTTTCAAGTCATTTGGTGCTAGGATTAGTGTGAGTTATATATTCGGTTTGGGACCTTTGGGTAAACTGGTCATCAACACCAATTGATTATACTTTTTGTATTGTATTTAGAAGAAACTAAGCTAAAGCTTTTTTGTTGGTTATAATCTCTTATAAGGTCAGCAGAAATTTAGTCGATCATTTAGGTTGTGCTCATCTTTTTTCCTATCAATTTGTTTTCCATTTCACACCTTTATCGTGGTAATTGTTTTGTATCAATTTAATCCATTTTATGTATGGTGGTATTTCACTCATGATCATATGGATTGAATCTTTTTCCTGTACTTATTGTCCAATCTTTGATTACACTCTCGGTCGCAATGGTCATTATTTCTTCTAGCATAACTCAAAAAGGAGAAGATATCTTGATAAAGAAACCCTCACAGGATCATTCTTTTCAGTTCTGAATAATCCGTATATGATAAATTCAAATGTAAAGAGTCGAATCTATGATGTCTTTTTGCACTTTCCTTGTTAAATGTAATTAAATCCCTAACAATCTGTGTGCATGCAGCTACTAGCCTTTTCAAGATGCTTCTCAAGTATAGGCCTGAGGACAGAGCTGCTAAGAAAGATCGCCTATTGATGAAAGCTAATGCTGAGGCCGAAGGAAGGGATCCAGGAGCTTCCAAGAAGCCTATTGTTGTGAAATATGGTCTCAACCATGTGACCTACCTGATTGAGCAGGTTGATTGTCTTTACTTGTCTAGTATTGAGTTTAAAATGAATGGCGACAAATGTAATTTAATTTACCTGGGTCTGTTTCTTCGTTCTGCAGAACAAAGCTCAGCTTGTCGTTATTGCTCATGATGTTGACCCAATTGAGCTTGTTGTCTGGCTTCCTGCTCTCTGCCGAAAGATGGAAATTCCTTACTGTATTGTGAAGGGGAAAGCACGTCTTGGCACGGTGAGTTTGTCAACCAATCTACTCATTTGTTTTCTTTGAGGATATGTCTTGTTGGTTGAAGCTTGCTGTGTTTGCTTGAACAGATTGTCCACAAGAAGACTGCATCAGTCTTGTGCCTGACCACTGTCAAGAATGAGGATAAGTTGGAGTTCAGCAAAATTTTGGAAGCTATCAAGGTTTGTACTTGTATACTTGCTAATTACATTTTACCAGGTTAAAAGACAGCATATTTTGTGCATGAACTTTCTTCTTATGTTCTTATGATGTTGAGGAAAAATGAACCTTGTGAAGTATTAACAAAAAAAACAATCCAGTAATTCTCCCCTCAAGAGTGACATGCTGTTGCTGGTTTAGCCCAAGCACGGCAGGCTGATGAATTTATTGGTAAAAAGTCTTCTCTGAATCTTTCGGTAAGGTAAAAAGTCTTCTACATAACTTTTTTGGGTTTGTTTCAGGCGA
This sequence comes from Drosera capensis, assembly GCA_001925005.1. NCBI lineage: Eukaryota > Viridiplantae > Streptophyta > Magnoliopsida > Caryophyllales > Droseraceae > Drosera > Drosera capensis. The sequence continues at coordinate 31,713 of LIEC01006026.1, forward strand.
ATTTCAATGACAAGTACGATGAGTACAGGAAGAAGTGGGGAGGAGGTATCATGGGTTCGAAGTCTCAGGCAAAAACCAAGGCCAAGGAAAAACTTATTGCCAAGGAGACTGCTCAGAGGTTGACCTGATTTTCCAGTTGATGAAAGCCGTTTTTGGTAATTTCTTTCCTGCCGAGGTGAGGGTTTCTTCGAGGACTCGGTGTCCATCTTTAGATCGTGTTTTCCCTGTGTCGACAACCTTGCAGTTGCAAGCACCCGTTTGTGAACATCTGTTTTATCATTTTTTTCCCTGGTAACCTATGAACTATCTAATCAAATACTTAATCCTATATACTTGTTATGTATCAGATGTTGGTTTATGGCATATTGTTCTTCTTTCGTTTTTCCGTCTTGACTGCAGGTGTGATTTTGGGTATACTCCTATGTGTTACTGTTATATCATCTCTTAAAAACTAGTAGGTCGTAGGTCGACATTGATCTTTTCAAGAATTGGGGAGTTATATATGTTCCGGTTTTTCTTGTTCAGATATTTATCTTTGTACGTCTGGTAGAAAGTTGAAGTAACCCAGGTTGAAGTCCTGGATGGCACAAAACTTTCAAGTTCTTCTGTCGATGGCACAAAATCGGGAAACATCTCGTTATGAGTATGTTTGTTTGTTTCGTCCAATACTAGTATACATCTTGTGTATACAAGTTATTCATCAAGGATCAGTACAATTTCAAAGTACTATTGTCTGTGACATCTTCCGTGCTATTCGTTACAGGTTTTCAAGGCTTGTGCTCTGTGTTGCTAGGGCAACGACAATGAGTCTGAACTATTAGGGTAATTCCTCAGTCGTAGATTTTGATACAGTGTCGATTACCTTGTGTTTTGTCTGCTGCTATCCATTGCGGTCGATTACCATTGTAGAAACATGGAGCGCCTTGCAGAAAATTCTGGTTGTATGTTATGATGGTTGTTTTTAACCTACGCTCTGTGTGGAAGTGTTTTAGGGACCTCTCATTAAACTCGAGCCGGCCTAGCAAATTATGAACAGAGCTAAAGCCTAATCAAATCCTGGTCCATGCTGAATTGCATATTTGCAATCCACAGATTCTTGTTTTCAATGCCCGATCCAGGAGAGGTGAACCTTAATTATTGAAACATATTTTCTATAATCTTCGTGTACTTTCGAATGAAACTTTGATAAGCGGTCCCAAATCTAGTCAGTTTTGTTTTTTCTAAGACGTGGTGTTTTAAGTGACCATTGACATATTTGAGATGTGTTCAAGGACTTGTTAGATATGGCATTGTGGTTGTAGGAATGTCGATTATGCTAATGGCTCGTCGTTTTCATCACGATCTAGGAGGGACTGGAGATTGTATGTTGCTGCGCTTGCTATGAAAACGTTGCAACACATGTTATCCTGTCTCGGCTAACTTGATTGTGTTTATTTGTGTGAATATATGGGACTGTTATCTGATTTTCATCAACACATGCCCTTGATTATGTTAGTGCTCGTACGTTCTGAGATTGCTGTTCGTTGAATGCCACAAAACTGAAGAGTTTGGTGCATTACTCTTCGTCTTGGACCACCAAGCATAGGCCTATACTACATGTTCCTTTGACTATTTTCCTTTTTTTTTTTTGATTTTATTTTAATCTGAAAACGCAGTGGTTTTGTGTATTGAATAACTATGTGATTAGATTATCAAATAATGGAGCAACTTTTCAACCGATCACCAGCGAAATCTGTTCTATCATTAGCATTTTTGTGTCTCGTCAGAGTCAAATCATCCCCAAATAAAACACAAATGATGAAAGCATGGCCAACCTAATCCGTTCGATCAAAATGTATAACCCTTTCCACTAGCATAATTTCAGGGATTTGAACCGTCTAAATCTTTTCAACTATTTGAAGGTAGTATTAAGTATTCACCTCGTCATTCCATTTATCAGTGCTTATCCTGTTTTTGTTCACGTTTCGATGTTTCTTTACGATCCTGTAAATATTCTATGAAAATTATGGGGAGCAGATATTTTTAAGATAAAATTTAATTTTGACAAGACTATATACACTAACAAACGTTATTTTATGAAAAAACATCTCCACTCGTGAATTATTTTGTCAAAATCAAATTTTGTCTTGATAATAACAATCCTAAAATTATATTAACGCATTGTTTTGATATCACGAGGAAAAATAAACTATCATAACAGTGAAGGGAAAGCAGTCTTTGTCATATGAAGGATTACGATAGTGAAATCAACTAGACGATAATAGCAACCAAACTCATTATGAAAACGAGAAGGGGAGAAGAAAACAGAAGTGAGTAATGCTCTGCTGGATCTCAATCATCTAGATATACTGAATAACCAAACGGTCACTTGGGACTGAACACGTGCAATGCATCCAGTAAGTTTTAACATGTTCTCACAAACTCTCTAATAATACATCAAAAACAGAAACCAATCGGTATTGCTTAATCAAAGTTCAGTTTTTACCATATGCACTGAGGGGTTATAATCGAGCCCAGCTTGAACAATCACACCCTGTCCGTGTTTCAGCTAGTTTATGTAAATGAACCGAGCTCGGTTCAGCTCGGTTCGTTCAACTTATAAAAAATCTCGTTCATTAGGTAAATTGTTCGATTCATTTAATGTTCGACTCGTTTGAGCTCGGTTCCTTTGAAATATTTAATAATATTATCATACATAATAGCAGGGCTTTGCTCGTTCATATATATTATCATATGGAATATTTTATAATATTATTATATAACTCGTTTGAGTCAAGGCGAGGCGAGCAGGACTTTGCTAAAGTTCGTCCATTTATTTAAACGAGTTTAGTATTTTGTTCATGTTCATGTTCATGTTCCGTTTGTTTAACAATTAAACGAGCTTGAATGATTCTTTAACGAGTCGAACATGAATCGAGCTCGAGCTCATCGAATTAATTTGCAACCCTACATATGCTCGTTACATCATGAATGAAATTTTATTAGAGACTTACACTAGATAACATGATCATACATATATGAAAAGGATCGTCTCATGAGCACCCTAAGGTAAATCCCTTCCTCAAAGATGAATTTTCTACTCCAAATGATTATAACAACTTAGATAATCCTTTTAATTGATAGGGCCTGATTAGTCAAGCTGATTACGAATTGACTTGACACGATTATTTATGTGTGTGTTGAATTATATGATAAAAACATATTTACTTTTGTGAACGTGTGAAAGAGAAGACTGAGAAAAATTAAGGAAAATAATGATGGATTGATTGATATAATATAAAATAGAGATTTTTTTGATAATTTTTATATTTTAAAAAGTTCCAAATTTACAAATATTACTCCTATAGTTCCGTTTATTTTGCAACATTGTTTTAGGTAAGTAATAAGTAATGAATCGTTTGCGGAACGATCAAATATCGTTTTACATAAAATTATCTGAAAACATTAATGATAATTTAAATATTGTGCTTCAATTTTGATCCAATAGCGTAATTTGTTTTTTTGTCGTTAAGATAAACAATGAAACTTCTCAAAATACGTGTTTAATAATACAATGATATTGTAATGTTACAAAATAAATAGAATGAAGAAAATATAAAAAAAATTTATCCCTTCGTCCCACATATTTCACGTCATGTATGTATTTTATATTATTCTATATATACGAATATAAATATTATTTTAATATCAAAACATGCGTCATATAGTTTCGTTACGTATGTTTATAAAAAATTGAGTTTAATTATCATTACATACATATCAATTTTTATATTAATATATATTAAAAATCACAACGATGCACCCATTTGACGAAAAAAAGAAAAGTTTTGCAATTACGTACACAAGATTATGTCATTGTTCAAGTGAATTTACTGCACTGCCCTCTGTTCTCTTCCTACACGATTACCTAGCCCATCGGTTTCCTTTCTCAGTGCCGTCTTCTTCCTCATCCCCACGTGTCCCACGCCGTATAAATCCTCCTCCATTTTCTTTCCACTCACCCCATTCTGCTCAGTGCTCAATCACCACCACCATGAGTAGATGAGTACGTAGATGAGTGGCTTGGCTCCTGTTTAATTCTCTCCTCACACTCTCAGATCCATTTCCCACACCACCAAGCCTTTTCTCTCAAAACAAGAACTTACCAAATAGATAAAAACAAATACAAAAGAAGAACAGAGGCACACAATTTTATCTCTCAACCCACAAACACAAGTCTTCTCGATTTCAACCTCACCCAAAATCAAATTCACCTGAGCTCTCTTCTCACTCCACCAATGGGCGAGGTATACTCAATTTCCCCTTTTCTTCAATGATTCCAATGTTTTTTTTTTTTTTTGTAATTTTGTAATTTTAATTTGAATAATTTCTAATTTGATTGAAGGAGGAGAAGAAGATAGTGTCGGCCGAGGAAGCGAAGAAGCAACCACAACCAGCGAAGGAGGAGGAAGCAGCACCCAAAGGAGGCAAAGAAGAGAAGCCGACAGCGGCGGCGGAGAAGAAGAATCAAGATTCGGACAAGAAAACGGAGGAGCCGGCAGCGACAGATGATCAGGCGCCGCCGCCTCCCCCACCGCCGCAGGAGATTGTCCTGCGTGTTTACATGCATTGCGAAGGGTGCGCTCGGAAAGTCAAGAAGTGTCTGAGAGGATTTCAGGGTACGTACATAGAACGATTGAACTTTTAGTCATCGACGGATGATATTTTATTCTAATATTTCTCCCTCTATCTATCTCGTAATACAATATCAAATAATTAGTTAAAGTACGGAATTCGAAAAATTATGAAAACAGGTTTTGAACGTTATTATATATGTCAATTTTTATATCGATATATGTCTGAAATTTTATATCGATACACAATATTAAATTTTATATGACACAGTATGTTTTTATTTTATTTTTTAAAAAATATAACTTATTTTTTTTTTTTGGGAAGTGTTGGATTGAATTTGGTGATGGGGAGATTTGATTGTGTTGTTTCACGTATATTAGGAGTTGAGGATGTGATTACTGATTGCAAGACCCACAAGGTGATCGTCAAGGGAGAGAGAGCGGATCCGTTGAAGGTATTGGAGCGAGTTCAGCGCAAGAGTCACCGCAACGTCGAGCTCCTGTCTCCTATCCCAAAGCCACCGGAGGCGGCTGCAGCGGCCTCCGAGGAGAAAGAACCCGTTAAAGCTGAAGACGACAAAGTAGACTAATTATTCCTTTTTTTGAGTTATATTTCAACGGGTTTTTGTTCTTGAATGTGTTTTTCATGTGATTGATTTGTTTGTGTATGGGTTGTTGCAGCCAAAGGTGATAACAGTTGTGCTGAAAGTTCACATGCATTGCGAGGCTTGTGCCCAAGAAATCAAGAAGAGAATCGAGAGAATCAAAGGTCAATTCTCTGTTTTTTTTTACTCCTAATTCTCGTTATATGACTTTCTCAATCCAAATTTCAATTGACAGAGGATCACTTGTTTATTGAAAAAAGATTCGATAATATGCATGGTAGTCAGAATCCCGATCCATTCGATTATTTGAGTTTCCTTTTTTTTATTTGAAATGGATACCCAATTATGCAAATTCAGTGATCCAATATCAACTTTTTGGAATCAAGATTCACTACCCTTTGATTAAAATGACGCAAACTGATATTCCAATTCAGTGTCAGACATTCTAATCTTGTCACACCATCTTGATGATCAATCCAGAGGTGGAAGTGGCGACTCCAAATCTGAAAAGCTCCGAGGTTACGGTGAAGGGCACGTTTGAGGTAGACAAGCTGGTGGAATACGTCTACAAGAGAACCGGGAAGCATGCTGTGGTGGTGAAGCAGGATCCGTCGCCACCCCCCGCTGAGGCGCCCGCTGAGGCGAATAAGAAAGAGGAAGGAAAGGCCAAGGAAGAAGCAGCAGAGAAAGAGGCGAAGAAGGGGGACAGTGAAGGCGAGGCGAAGAAGGGCGATGGCGATGGCGATGGCGATGGAGGGGCGGCGGAGGAGGCCACAGAGGACGGTAAGGTGGTGGAAATGAGGGCGAACGAGTATTACTATTACCCGCCAAAGCATGCTCTGGAGATGTATGCATATCCTTACCCCCCTCCGCAGATCTTCAGTGACGAGAACCCCAATGCTTGTTCCATCATGTGAAAATGGAGAGTCGTTATATGTGAAAATGGCATAAAATGTTTGGTCCAAGTTTAATCATGTTGGTAGATAGCATTTGGTCGACAAGGTTTTTCTTTATGATCCATCGGTCTGTATAAAGTTTTCGAGGGTAATCTATAGAGAATAAGTATTTGTTGCCGTTGCAAACTTGAGAGGTTTTTGACACACGGAAAAAATGTTTTGGACAATGGTTTCATGTTTAATGGTCTTCATGGTCATTTGATAATTCTCTCGATGATCATTTGTTATTCATGAAACTTACATGATTAAAGCATAAATCATTCGAAATCATTTAATGGATAATCCTGGAAATTTACTCCTTTTTCTTCTTCCCCTTTTTGTGGCTCCTTTAATTTTACTTTTATTTGGATTCATTTATGACTTTACATGTGCTGTTGTTTTTTAATAAAAGTAGAAAGAGTACCAGTAGAAAAATGAATCTGCATGTGGGGGTTGTAAAAAAAGTTTGAATCTCGCGAGGTCATTGTACCATTTAATGTTAGTATAAAAATAGCGTATGGTCGCTAGCTTGAAGATTAATTTTCATGAATGTGACGTACAAGTAATGCTTATATGGTATAGGTAAAAAGTTGCTACAATATTTTATGATTCTCTGTACTGATGACTAGTACAATGGCACATGAACATTGCAGAGCAGAGTTTGGTGCATTATATATCTGAACCCTTTCAAAGTTGGCACGGATCCAATGGTACTTCTTCGTCGGCTATCTATACTTAACATTAAATTTGTACCATTGGTAATGAAATCCAGGGTCAAAAGTCGATTGACGGTAAAATTTAGTAATTGGTTACTTGTCCGATTATAATTTATTATCAGATGATGTAAAAAGGACACACGAGATCTTACTAATCCAAGTACGCAATGGACAATCGCTTCATATGAAATAAAGTCTCGATTTACGAAGTTGAGAGAGTTTTATATATCCTACTGGGATCCAGCCTTGTATTTACTATTTTACTGATAGAGTTTGTATTTTTTTGATTATAAACTTGCCATTTCATAAGATAAAAAGGTGACTGAATATATGTTGCTGACACATCCAAGTTTTTTCTTCATGTAAATGTTAGAGGTAAGATGTTACAGGAAATTAGGATGCGCAATCTCGTAAACATGAGAAGTGTTTTTTTTTTTTTTTGGTTTAAATATCAGATGAGTTAATTCTTTAGTTAAGATAATGCTAAATGATCATGATCATGATCATCGATCAATGATGGATATACATCAAAACCTAGCAAAAATGGTGAGGCTAGTGATGTCGTCTTCTTTTTCGTTGCTCGATAAAAAGGTGATACTAGCTACTCTTGATTGGAGTAAAAACGAACAAAATAATGTGCTTATGCAATCGATAAAGTTGATCCACAGATAAGAATGTTTCCCTTTCCAGTGTTGATCTCGTGAAGACCAATAATGCAATTCATATATTCAGATGTATGCATATGTATCTTTATGTTGACGTAATCGTTATATATATATATATATACTAGTTAGTAGTAATTTTTAAACAGGATATATAACCAATAGTTTCTGCCTATGTCATTGTTGCTTTTTGGAGATGGAGATTTGATGCAACGATTATGCTAATGAGAAATACGCAACTACACGCATACGCTGCTCACTTTGTATGAGAATTGAGACGTATCAACTGGCAAAAATATATTGCATTGTATACAATTGTCATATATATGTTGAGCCATCATTTTCCATCAAATAGTACGACAGTGATTCTTGTCCTAGAGCGAATGTGTCACCTATCTCTTCGTGATTTTGCGAACATCAAATAAATTGCGAGATTCTTGCCGGTCTCAGACTCTCACGCATTCGTTAAAAGGTAGCTACAACTTTTATTTGCTAACTATGCAAGATTATCATAAAATAATATCGACATATAATTTACATGTTTACAGGAGATTATTTTGAGATAGTCATACAAGTGATTCAGCTGACAATAAATTCGTATAATTCGTCCGTCTTTGATAAAATATGATGATCAACTCCTCACGCTTGCTCAGACAAAGTGAATAGTTTTAGTTAATCAGATAGGGATTACAAGTCAAGGCATGTTGATGAGATGGAGATTATCAGATTAGGTTGATCATGATCTTGACAAAACAATAAAGAGAACACGTATATGCATCTTGCTTCTAATCCATTGCAAGTGCAAATCAACGTCTTGCATGATTCATATAGAAAATGAAAAGAACATCAAGATATAGTGGTATAGTTGGGTCAAGAATTGAATGAGAATACCTACTCATTGACTAGAGGTACCAAAGGTAAATAATGGGAATAATAACACAACGTAAATGGGCCACTAGTATTTCATCTTTACAAGGTATGAAAAAGGGTAAAACATAAATATGCTCTTTTCCTTTAATTTTGTACCAATATGCGCTTTTTCTTTTGTGTGAATGATAATGTAAAAAAGCAATGGCCATCACTCCTCAATTCCTCGTTGCATCATTCTTTCTAGCTAGATTTATGGGCCTGCGTCTTGTCGCGAATGAATTAAATTGATGAGGTTTTTATTTGATATAAATGATCATATAGAAAATCATATATTCTAAATAATCATATTTTAGCATCAACACTTATCTTAAGAAAATAACCTATGAAGCAACAAAGGCTTATCCTACGAAGGTAAAGATTTAAAAAACCACCAAGATTTATCTTCGATGGGTTAGTAAAAAAGTATATATATAAATATAAACCATTAAATCGTTTTGATTTTCACTGTTGATTGTGGAGTAGAACTTGTATATAAAGGCGTCTTAACTCAATTACCAAATTATCAATTTCAATACAAAAAAATCTATCTCTTGAGATTCGCATATTCTTTTTATTTTCAAGTTTCTATTCTCTTTCAGTGTTCTTATTTTTTCCTTATGGCATTGGAGTAAGGCTGAGCTCGAATGAACACGTGAGTAATTTGAGTGCCGCACGGGTCGTAAGAATCTAACCCTCTGACAGTTGGTATCAGAGTAAGGTTAAAAAAAGAACAGAATGACGGATCAAAGCAACATGACCGAGATTATTGAGGAGGTGAACACCGCGAACGTCACTATTCACAAAGGGAGGACCAAATCGAAGGATGTCGTAACGTCCTTCGAGCCACGACTCGAAAGGATTGAGGAAATCATGGAGAAGATATGGTGAGGTTGGAGGATGATGTGCCAAGTAATGAGACCATTGATACTTGGTCGATGAGTTCGAAGGTGAATTACAAGGTGTCCTCAACTCATTCATGGAGAAACTTTGCAAAGAGTTCAAAATGTAAGTTGATGATGTTCACGCGGTGATGACTTCTTTTCAAGAAGAGTTGAAGATCATGAGGGAGGATATTTCGTTATGCAAGACGACCATAGTAAATGGAGGCGCTAGTAATCTTGGGAAGGGATCACGTATTGAGCTCCCTAAGCCAAGGGCCTTCTCTGGAAAGCGAGATGCGAAGGAACTTGACAATTTTCTTTTCAACATGACTCAATACTTTGATCACTTGGACATGGAAAATGAAAAAATGAAGGTTAAGACGACAACGTTTTTCCTCTCCGATACGACGATCATGTGGTGGTGTTATCACTATAACGAAATCGAAGTGGATGTTTTTTCCCTTGACACTTGGGAAAACTTTAAGAAGGATCTCAAGCTTCACTTTTATCCGAAGAATGTCCGATATAAAGTCAAGAGATAACTTCGGAAGTTGAGACAAATGAATACCATTCGGGACTATGTGAAGAGTATCACGGAGTTGCTCTTCCAAATCTCGGACATGTCGGAGGAAGACAAGCTAATCTACTTCATGGATGATTTTCAACCATGGACCCAACAGAAGTTGTAAAGACGCGAGCTACAAACTCTTTCCGTGGCCATAGCAGAGGTGACATGAAAGTAATCAGGATGGAAAAAGAACATACGAGCACGCATCTCATCATCGTCATAGATAGGGTTCAGGTCATCATGATCGGGCACTTATGACGACGGTGCGACTGATGAAAGTGGTGGAGAGTAGTGGCGAGTGGGGTAGTGTTGTGTTGGTTGTTGGTGGTGAATGGGAAATTGAGGAGGTGGATGGCGACGGATTTTGGGTGTGTTTTTTT
>LIEC01006027.1:0-30800 GCA_001925005.1 Drosera capensis
AAATAAAGTTTGATCGTGATATAACACCGGTCAAAGTTTTTATGGTCATACGTATACGGTCATATAATTACACTCTTTTTGGGAGAGATGGAGTAAATAATAAGAATTTTTTAATATTTGTATAAAAAATTTAAATAAATAAAATAATAATAAATTTAAATTAAATTAAATTAATATATATTATAATTTTATTGGAACAATTAAGTAAATAACATCGAAACGATGATCTGTCAAAAAAAACATTGGGAAGAAAATGAAACTATGAAGGCTGCTTCGCGTAACTTCACCAGGAAACGGAGAAGAAAAAATAGCTTCGCGTAACAATGACGCACACTCCTCTACATAACCCCATCTACGGTCCAAACTAAACTATCATTTCCTCTCACAAATCCAACGGGTCAGATCTCTATCCACGATCACGCCCACCATACCCCGAAACAACTCTCCACACACAATCACCACCACCATCAGTCATCGTCTCCGCTCTTCCCCCGCACAGTGAGCCCCAAATTGCCTTCGCCATTTTTGCGCGCCTCTCAAAACCCTAATTTTTCCGAAACCCTAATCGTCGAGTTGAGGAGAGGATTGCTGTCGATGGAGACGGGAGGGAGCAGCGAGATTCCAAGTCAGACGAAGAAAGGGAAGACGAAGACGAAGACGCTGAAGAAACCTGAAGCGAGTTCTCTCAAGCAGAGTGAGCTATTCTTTTTCATCTTTGATTTAGTTGTTTTAGTTTGTTTTTATTGTGTTTGAGCATCGTGTTTGGTTTTGCAGAGTCGCCGGCTGAGTTCTTCGCTGAGAACAAGAACATTGCTGGATTCGACAATGTGAGTGATTGCTTCTGTTTTCGTACATTGTAATGGCTGTATTGTGAATTGGTTAGTCGGTCTCGTGGTTTGATCAAAAATGAGTTCATTTGAGCTAGTTGTATGGTGCGTGTTTACAGCTCAGTTTGCGTTAATATACTTCTTTCAGATTAAGTTGATGTTACCTTGGTTTTTCTTGTATTCTCGTCGTTTATGTTTCCGAACAGGCTAGCATGTAACACTAGAAATTTCAGTGGGAATAGTCGTATTCCTGTGTGAAGGATTGATATGGAAGCAATTGATGGGTAGTTATGTGAGCTGAATGAAGGGGAATCCAGTCATTCCGATTTATTTACGGTGGCAATATGTGTCCGTTGGATTTTATCGTAGTGTGAGTTTGTTTTCATGCCATTTTCTCTTTGTTTGTGTCAGCAAGGGAAGTGCCTTTACACAACTGTTAGGGAGCTGGTTGAGAATTCACTTGATTCGGCGGAGTCCATATCTGAGCTTCCTGTTGTGGAGGTTACCATGTAAGCTTCTCCTAGTTACATTTTAGTGTTACTTTGTGATCATTTTGATCAGATTCATGATGAGCGATTTTGTGATGCTGTAGTGAGGAGATAGTGAAAAGCAAATTCAATTCTATGATTGGACTTATTCATCGAGAACGTGTGGATAAAGCACTTTATGATGATTATGAGACTGAAAAGGCTCGTGAGGTATGTTCTCCCGAATCTCCTCCCATTACGTTGACATTACTCCCTAATGAATACTGCTCTATGACTTGGACTGTGTCTTTGCTGCTTGTTCATTTAAACCATAGAAGGAGGTTATCAATGATGAACTACGGGATCCAGCATTGTTCAAAATCTTGATCTTGATTTAGCAAACTGTCAGTAAGAAGTAAACAGCATGCCCTCACTGTTGTGGTTTATATGCTGCCTAGTTTTGTCACACAATTAAATTTAGGATTTCATAGATAGCTCTTTCAGTCGGCTATACTAGAAAATGCTGTTTCAGAACGTTGGCAAAGTAAGATATGCTTATACTGTATGGCTATGTAGTAGTATTACCGTTGATGGGTTGTATGCCTATGAGTGAATAGTTCAGTACATATGATGTATGATTGCTGCTCCTATGGTTTCTTCAGTATCTCCTATTTATGGTCCGTTGTTGCAGAAACGCCTTGCCAAGGCAGCCCGAGATCAAGAAATTCAAGAAAAAAACGTTGCTCTTGGAAAGAAAGTGAAAGAGCCTAGTGCTGTGAAGGCGATGAAAGGCCGTGGTGAAGCGTCATTTTACCGGGTGACCTGTAAGGTGTTATTTGATTTTTCAATATTCTTCTTTCTCCATATTTCTTGCTGGGTTTCTCATGGCTGTGCCTTTCATCTAGGACAATGGAAGAGGAATGCCACATGATGACATTCCTAACATGTTAGGACGAGGTATGCTTATTCTCTGCAGTCTTCTATTCAGTTGTTTTGCATTCTTTTGCTTTTCCTGGTCACTTACTCTATGTTTGGTTTTCATGAAGTTCTTTCTGGGACAAAATATGGCTTGAAACAAACACGTGGAAAGTTTGGCCTTGGGGCGAAGATGGTATAGTAAATCCGTTATTTATAAGTTTATATTGATTGGCGATACTTTTATTGTGTGTGTTCTCCAAGGGCTGTGTTCTGCTGTCTTACTTTTGCATCCTCTGTCATTATGCCAGGGTTATTGGCCATAAGATGAATCATAATGCTTAAGTGAACTGCTTGACCTTGTAATAATTTGGCATTCTTGGGGTCCTAAGCACAAAGTTTTTAGCCTTTTTTGATGCCCTTAGTTTTGTATTGCATCACCCTTGTTATTTTACTCTTTCTTCCCTACTGGATTTCAAAGCTGCCTTGTTTTATAGGTTTGGCTACTTAGTTCTGCAATTACTGACTGTGGAGTCACTGACAAATTTGTGCAGGCTCTGATTTGGTCAAAGATGAGTACAGGCCTTCCGATAGAGATTAAATCAGCAATGCAGGGCCAGGCTTATCTCTCATTCTGCAGGCTGGACATTGATATTCATAGGTACTTTTTGAAATTCACTTAGGATTATGGATGGATTTTAATGTATTGTGACTTTCTGTTGATCATTTATCATGTGCTGCCTCTGCCTAGCTTCATTCATCATGCGATTGGTATTTCTGAATGCTGGTTCTAGCGGATGCAAAGCTTCTGATGGGAATACTGAATACTTACAGGAACACCCCTCATATTCATTTGCATGAAAAGCAAGAGAACAAGGATCGTTGGCATGGAGCCGAAATTCAAGTTGTTATAGAAGGAAACTGGACTACTTACCGAGTACATGGTTCATAGTTGAATTAGTTACTTCCTGAAAATTGCTATGTGATGATGACTTTACCCTTCTTTGGTTGTAACTTATGTATGTCTTTGAATCTGCAGTCCAAGATATTACACTATATGCGTCAAATGGCTGTGATTACACCGTATGCACAATTTCTGTTCAAGTTTGTCTCTGAGACAACTGAGTATGTTGTTTCTGTATTCTCATTTCGTCTCCAGTTTCTCCCTGCATACAGACTCATGATAGTTTACCGGTTGATCTTTGAGCTTATTCTTTTTGCGCTCATGCAGTAAAAATGTTACTATAAGGTTTGCCAGAAGAACGGATGTAATGCCTGAAGTACCAGAGGAGACAAAATACCATCCGTCAGCTGTTGATCTACTGCTTATAAAACGACTTATTGCTGAAACTTCAAAGCAAAACCTCTTGCAGTTTCTTCAACATGAGTTTGTGAATATTGGAAAGGCACATGCTGAACGATTGATTGGTATGGACAGTGAGTTTTCAGTTGTTATTGATTAAGGATAAGAGGTTAATGGTACTTGCCTTATCAATCTGACAAATTAGTGTTAAATGCTTGTACATGATTATGTGAGTTTCATGCCGTAAGACTATATAATCTGATTAATTATACAAGTGCATTTTTTATTATAATGGATCTGATGCCTCGATTTTCAGGTGAAATGGGCCCTGATTTCAATCCCAAAATGCCCGTGAAGTCGCTTACTTCTCAACAAATTGTCCGCATTCATCAGTTGTTTCGTCAAGCTAAATTTGATGATCCCAGTGGTGATGTAAGTTGCATGGCTAGTTATAATGTTTTCACTGGTTACTGTCTCTAGTGTCTCATAATGGTCTGCCATGTGACTTTTGAACTGTTTACAGTGCCTCACTCCTGCTGGTGAGTACAATCTTCGTCTAGGAATTATAAAGGAGTTGCATCCAGACATGGTTGCTACCTACTCGGGCAGGTTCTGCCTTATCATTTGCTCTCTAGTCTCTCTTCTTTCTTCAGTTAATTTTTGTCTCTCTGGTTTCTCGGAGTGTGGCTGTTTGAAGAGGAATTCCTTGACTTCTAACATGTTCTTGCAGCGCTCAAGTATTTGAAGGCCATCCTTTTATTGTGGAGGCTGGAGTCAGTGTTGGTGGGAAAGATGTCAAGCATGTGAGTACTGTGTTTATTGTTACTTATTAACCAATTGAGTAGTCGTCTGAAAATTAAAAGGTCTAGGTTTACTTGTCAATTGATGACCTGAACAACTGCGATTGTCATTTGTGCATATATGATGGGCCAGTCTTTTGTTGTTCCTTGTTTTTACATTTCAAGTGATTCATGAGTTTTTTCATCATATGTTCAGTGGCCATGCCTTGGGGTTTAGATTATATACATTTTCATCTCTTGGACTTTGCTGTGTGTGGAGCCTTTACTTCTTTGTCAAGTTGATTTTGATGTTTTAGCCCATAAAATTGCGACCTCTAATGTCTAATATAAGTTTTCTTGCTCAAGCTGTCTGAAATGCTTGGCATAGATGCGAGCAGATTAGGTGTTTGATCTTCTCACCATCCATGATATCCAAAGTTTCTGCTGATTTTTAGGGCCTGAACATCTTCCGTTTTGCCAACCGGATCCCACTTCTCTTTGAGCAAGGTGCTGATGTCGTCACTAGGACAGCTTTGAGGAGGATTAAGTACTGAAGATCTCCACATTCCTTTTGTTCTTTATACCATCTTTGATGGGTTCCATTGACGCTCTTGCAAATTGAATTCTCACAGTTTCCCCTTTCAGTTGGAGCAGTTACAAGATCAATCAAAACCAGGATAAAATAGGGGTTTTTGTGAGCATTGTCAGCACTAAAATACCCTTCAAGGGGACTGGAAAGGAATATATTGGAGATGACATCAGTGAGATAGCGTCTGCTGTCAAGGTCAGTCGTTTTTTTCTTTTAGCATGATGGTTGGCTCTATACAGTGTATTATGGTGTATGATTACTCGTTGTGCCGCAGTCTGCTATTCAACAGTGCTGTGCCCAGTTGAAGTCTAAAATAGTGAAGAAAATTCAGGCTCGCGAACAGCAGGAAAGGAAACGGAATTTAAGCAGGTGAATTGCTTGATCAAACTTTGCTTCTCCATCCCTCGTTATGCGTTCTTCATAGTTTTAACCTAGCATTGTGGGATGGACAAATCTAGGTACATTCCTGATGCTGCAAATGCTATATATGATGTGTTAAAAGAAATGGCTCAGTTACATGCATCAAAGAAGAAGCGTTATGAGGATGAGGATGCGGAAATATTGAGGCAAGTGTGCGACCGTTCATTGACAACTGATGTGCTCAAGGAGAAACTTGCCAAGCATGTTGAACAGGTTACTACCTGCGTGCTCCATTATTCTAGCATACTGTGTTTCACTTATCAGTGCATTTGCCTTTTTTCGCTTGCTATTTTCTCCTGTGAATGCATCCTTTTAGCTTCTTACCAAAATTTATCGTTCTAGGGACGAGCTACTTCAGTTATTAAGGTCAAATGCACTTTGAGTGATGCTATATTGAGTGTAGTTTTTTATTTTTTGCAGAACAAATCTTGCTGAAAATTGAAAATACTTCTTGCTCATAGTCTTAAGCCGTAGCATGCTGTATCGTTTTATGCACAGATCACTGATGTCTTCTGTGGTTATTTTGTAGGTGGATTATGAGATGGCCCTAGAATACGCTACTCAGACAGGAATCAGCGAGGAACCTAAAGAAGGGCTTCATTTGCAGGCATTGGATCCAAAGATCAGCTTCATCGATTTACATAGTCCAGTTTTTGTGTTCCGGTTATTCCATTAGAGCTATTCAATTTCAATTCCATCAAATAGGATGTGTAATATTTTCCTATCCCAACTTCATCTTCTTTACTATTCTTCATCCTTTTCCGGCCAATGTTATCATGCTTGAGCTCCATACGAATAAACCTTGTGAAGGAAAGTTATTGTTAACTTACTCCCATTAGCGTGTGCTGTACAGCTACATTCCAAGTACTGCAAGTGATGTTCTTGTACAGTCAAGCTGCAGTGATCAGAGCATAATGTATTCACCTATGTGCTCATTTTTAATTTTGGTGGTCAGTTCGTGGAAACATCCAGTATGCCATAGGAGTCAGACGAGGCTCAGCTTGGGGTTGGGATCAAAAGCTTCTACTGGAGTTCAACTGCAGTATGCAGTTGTAAACAACTAGTTCGGGCATCGGATCATCATTAGTATAGTATCTATCCGTCCTCTGCGTCCATTGCTTTGTTTGACTATTATGCAGGTCTTTCCTCACTATAACAGGTGTGACAGCATTTTGGAATAAAAAAAAATATATTCAACGTACTCGGAATTCAAGTTGGTAGGTTTAAATTCTTCATATATCTATTTCTGGTTCGAGTTAAGGAGGACACACAATAGGCCACACAGATAAATTGTGATACCGCATGCATAGGTGTCATTTTGTTCATTGTAAACGTCGCAGGAAAACGAAATCCAGCGTTCTCAGGTTTCTGCTTCTTTCCCCTACACGCTGACAAAGATGTCGAAGCCGTTGCCGCAGATCGCGATAATCGGAGCCGGAATATTCGTGAAGACACAATACATCCCCAGATTATCCGAGATCTCTCATCTCGTCACCGTCAAGTACATATGGAGCCGCTCCAAGGTAACCAAAACTCTCTGATCCAATCCACTGATCGATTCACATTCCATGAATTCATCGCTTTTTTATGTTGATTACGGTGTGTTGGTTTGTGTTTAGGAATCGGCGGAGTCTGCGATGGAGATCGCACGCAAGGAGTTCCCTGGTGTCGAGAGTAAGTGGGGAGATGAGGGGTTTGATGAGATTATCAAGGATGATGGAATCATCGGCGTTGCTGTTGTTTTAGCGGCACAGTTACAGGTCCTGCTTTGGTTCTTAGTTATTTCATTGAGGTCGAATTGTTTCGCTTTTGTTTGATTGGGATTGATCTGTGTTTAGGGAAGTAGGTGCGGTGTTGGGGGAACTGGTTGTGTATGGATGCATTTGGTGTTTGTTTTCTGATCTTTGTATAGGATTATGATAGGTTGTTTGAGAGCTATGGCTTAATGCCGTTGAGATTTGGTGAATTCGCTTTCTGGAGCGACCATTCACATGCTAACATTACCGTGTTTGCTTTTAGGGGCGTGGTTAGATGTGCTTGGTTTATACCTTAAATTTTTATGTTGAGTGGCATAGATGTATGATTTGTGGCGAATGCAGTGGCTCTTAGGCGTAATTGTTGCAGGCATGTTGACATAATAAGATTTCAAGTTCTAGTATTTTGTCGATTATTTATGCTCTTCTATGGTTTAATTTAATGCTTCTTCTAAGTACTGAGACTGCTACGTTAGATCTTCAATGCATATTGTTATTAGATTGTGTAGGTGGATATCTCGACAAAGCTGCTCAAGGCAGGAAAGCATGTTCTTCAAGGTAATTTCTGCCTTTTTATACTTATGGGTTTTAACTCATTTAGATGGAGTTCTATATATTTTTGTCTAAGAATGTAGCAGGGGAAGACAAGTCTTATGTCGCCAAAAGCTCACTAGTGGCACACTGAATCCTTTGGTCTTTTTGTTCGTTTTTGCTATAATTGTTTGCTCTTTTCGTGCATGTCAATTGCTCTGATTGCCGTTGTGGATAAAGAGAAACCTGCTGCAGCCTGTGAGTATGTTCATCTTGTCATAGAATTAATTCTTCTATTTTCAAAAGAGAAGTTATCTTCGTCTGATTCAGTGTAGAGGACCTAGCAATGTAGATCTGGCTTCTCTACTCGCCTTGAATTTTGAAAACCAAGCTTATGTCATGAACTGTAGAATAGCTAAAGGGAGGTGAGAAGTTCCTTTTATATTTCTCTTTAACACACACATGGGTTTACCCTTCCTAAATTACTGTTTTTCTTGTTCTACTTACAGCGATTGAAGAGGCATCATCTGCCCTGTCTGTGTTCAAGTCTTCTCTATGTTCTCCTAGTTATCCGCTCGTTTGGGCTGTAGCGGAAAATTATAGATTTGAAACTGCGTTTCTTGAGGTATCACTTATCTACGTGGTGTAATTCCTTGAAGCTTACACCAATCGGCTCTAACTGAGCTGTTAATGGTTTTCAGGGGAGAAAACTAGTTAGTGAGTTGGGGGATTTGATGAGTGTCCAGCTTATTGTTGAAGGATCAATGAACAGTTCTAACCCGTATTTCTCAAGTTCGTGGAGGCGAAATTTTAATGTATGTGCTCCAAAACTTTGAAGGCTGCTCACATATTGTTTCTTTGTGTGCCTAAGGACTTGAGTCAAGTATAAACTTGTGGTAAAGTCAATAGATTGTATCCATGTTAACTATGCCCTCCATCCCAAAAGAATTGCAGCACTTATTAAATTGGGATGTCCCAACTAAATTATAACATTATCCTATTTAAAAAAAATTCCCTAATACCAAAATACCTTTATTATTTATTTTATATCACATCAATTCATCCTATTATTTTTTCTTATTTTTTTCTTTTCTCATTTCTCTCATTCACACAAGTCAAAGGGCAAAGGTAAAGGGCAAATTAGTCTTTACAATAAAAAATAACCTACAAATAAATTATCATGTCAAGTCAACCGGTTATAATTCTTTTGGGACGGAGGTAGTTGAAGTTTGTTGGCTCCTGACAATGCCTGCGTATGTTTGTAAAGATAGGTAAACATTCATACATTTAAAGCTGGATATTGTCCACTAGATGAACCTTCTTTCAAGTTCTACTTTGATCACACTGAGGCTTAACATCACTGGATGCTGGTCTCAAAATTGTAGTCGCTTCTACTTTTTTGGATTTCGGGTTGTCAATGTCAATTATGTTTTATTTTCCTTCAAGTGGTACTATCAGTGTATGTTTTACTTGCTGCGTTTTGATTTTCACTTGTAACTTCTGCATGACAGGGGGGCTTCATTCTTGATATGGGAGTGCATATGATTGCAGGATTGAGGATGGTAAGTATACTTCATGCATGTGATAATGCGAAAAGGCATTAATTGTGGGGTAAATCTTGTCCTGAAATTTCATTAATAATAATAGTGCTGTGTATTTGTTATTGGCATAAGCATGCAGGTTATTTTTAATTTGGTATAACTAAAAAATACTGAATGACCTGGAATTGCTTGACGTACCTGTCTTAGACCAGATACTGAGTCACGTCCTAACCTGCTCAAAATGCTGATTTTAAGCGCGAGTTTGATATTTTGATCTGAGTTCTAGCCTGTTGAAAGTTTCTTCACTTTAAAGGTCACCAACACTACAAATGCAACCTCAAAGTATCAAATTCCATGAATCATTTCAATAACTTGGGCACAGAGATCAAATCATTTGAAAGGTTTGTGAGTCGGGTCCTCACCTTTCAATGCTTAGTACCTCCGGGTCAAGTAAACATATACTCAATACAAGTCTCGTTGGCATCAACTTCAGCAAGAATGGAATCGAAATAATCTTTCACATAGTCATCAATTTCAGCATCTGACTGCTCCTTGGCTAAAACTCCAGTAGCTTGTTGCGCAGATGAGCGTTTATAAAATTGATTCTGATCTGTGGCACTGAACTTGTTCTGCTGTATTCTCTTACTAATTCTGTCGAGAACTCTTTATGGGCAGCTAGTTGGCTGTGAAGTGACTTCAGTTTCAGCTTTCACTAACCACGTCGATGTCACATTGCCTCCACCTGATAATGTCTCCTCCATACTGTAAGTTTTATGATGATAGCTTTGAAACACAATCTTGCGACAAAGTTGGGATCTGATTGGAATCTTGAAATTCCTGTTACTCTAGGCAGCTAGAGAATGGATGCTCTGGAGTTTTTGTGATGTCGGTCTCAACAAGATCTCCTAAGGTATGTGGTCATGAGATGGCTCTGTTTCTGTTTATCCAATTTCAATGCTTATGGTCACTTGAAAATATTTCCATGTCTCGTTCATGTAGATATACTGGCGAGTTGTTGGCCTCAAGGGAACCGTACAAGTCGAGCGTGGCATTGAAGGTGGAAGACATGGGTACTTGGTATGTGTGTACTGCCTTAAAAGGCTAATCTATTGCTCCAAATCGAGCTTTTTTTACTCAGTCATTACAGGCTGTCCTTCTTGGTGATGCTTTATTGCCATTACAGGTATTGAAGTATGATTCTAATGGACAATGCACAAGCTCATTCTACCCCTTCTGTGGGGTTTCGGAAGAATTGAAAGCATTCATACATGACACATCGAAATTTAGCCTCGAGGTATGATAGTTACCATCAGTTCATGTTTTTTATGAAGAATGAAAAATCAAAATTTGCATTTGTCGATATATATGTTGGCTTTATAAATGATGACGTAATTCGGGAGTGAATTTAATCACTAACCATTTTCCTGCCATGTCACATAAGTTACTTGTTATTGATGCCTTAGAACTCCAATTTGAGTTTCCGCATACATGAGTAAATATATTTTGTTGCAGAAAGTTAGTGATCATGAACCAGATCATCGCCTTTCTTATGCGGAAGGTGCACGAGATGTTGCTGTGCTGGAGGCAATGCTCGAGTCTGGACAGAGGCAAGGAGTAATGGTTCCTGTAAAGAGAATCGAGGATTAAGCATGAAGATTTTTGATCATCATGTTCTTCACATTGATCATTGGTTTACCGAGTTGAAGCGGGGGAACTTTATCAACTAATCCAACTTGTCTATTGGGATTTAAACGCAAATGACCAATATGCAATTCTTATGAGCGTATCGCTGAAATGATATAGCAACCTAACAGGAAAGCCATTGAATGCTAGAAATCATATGGTTTTTGCGTTACCTTTTTCTTCTTGATAACGTCGGTCATCACCAAAAAGAGGGAGAAACCTTGAATGAGATAACTATTCCCAGGTGGGTTGCTCATTCGACATATATGGGACCCTGTGAAATTGAATGCCCATGATCTGTATAAACAGTATGATACTGAACTACTCCCTATATACAAAATGAAGCAACGTCAAAGAGAAATAAAGTTGCTGTAAAAGTCATGTATAGAACGGGCTGGAACTGTGTGTAATCATATGACCAGTGGATATTCTTACACTCCACACATGTCCTGCACCTTTCCATACTTAAAACACTGGTGCTGGTTCACTGTCACTGTTACGGTCTAAGCCTGTGAGGGTGTCTTGAGTGAAGGCTATCTCAAGATACCGAAATCACCAAGAAAGCCGACCAACGACACAGTCTAGTCACAGAGCACCTATCAAATAGATTAGAATTTAGATATGATCTCTGAAAAACATGATTTTTTTTAAAAAAAAAATTAGGGGGATTAAATATTTATTATCAAAATTGAGGGATCAATCTATTGAGTATCAATATGTTTATGTGCAATTTTCCCAAGTATAAATCTATTGAGCCACTTTGTAAGGTTTGTTCCGCGAAATATCATGTGCTCTATAAAAGCGATCTCAAAAGTTATGTCGACTTTATACCACTCCATAGGGTCATGTCTTTATATTAGATGTCATCTTATTATCATATCATCACAATGTGAGATTATGTTAATTAACATTCCCTTGTTTGTATCCTTCAGCCAATAAGGTCAAGTTTATAACCCGAATCATGTCGGCCTAACACACATTACACGTCTCCCCACAATGTTATACTGGGCCAATAGTTTTTCACTCACTAGCATAAACTCAGCCCAGCCCAAAACAGCGCACCGGGTTCAAAGAAACACAAGGCACAACAATTGGCCAGCTCACATCCACACGGATCACGAATTCACGATCCGCGTCACTGCACTCCAAACAAACCTCATCCGTCGATAATATCCAATCGAACGGCTCCCGCATCATCCCAAATCCTCGATCCGAACCCGAAAAATTTTCCCTCCGACTCCCGCTCGCCCAAACTCTCCAATCATCCATCTATAAAATCGCCTCTTTCACTTCACACAAGTTTCATCTCGCAAAACAAAAAGCCACAGAAATCAAAGAAAGAAACCACTCACATTCTTTCTCCATCAAAATGGCTCGTACGAAGCAGACGGCGAGGAAGTCGACGGGCGGCAAGGCCCCACGGAAGCAGCTTGCGACGAAGGCGGCGAGGAAATCCGCTCCAGCGACCGGCGGTGTGAAGAAGCCTCACAGGTTCAGGCCGGGGACGGTGGCGCTGAGGGAGATAAGGAAGTACCAGAAAAGCACCGAACTCCTCATCAGGAAACTCCCTTTCCAGAGACTTGTTCGCGAGATCGCGCAGGACTTCAAGACCGATCTCAGGTTCCAGAGCTCTGCCGTCGCCGCGCTGCAGGAGGCTGCGGAGGCGTATCTGGTGGGGTTGTTCGAGGATACCAATCTGTGCGCGATCCATGCCAAGAGGGTCACTATCATGCCCAAGGATATCCAGCTTGCTAGGAGGATCAGGGGAGAAAGGGCCTAGATGACGACGATTAGGGTTTGTGATGAATTTGGGGATTCTGTTAGTTGTTGTGGAGATGATGTGTTGGTGGTTTTTGGATCTTGATGTAGTTGTGTAGTGGACTCTGTTCTTGTTAGATTTGTGGTTGCGTATCACGAATGTAATCGAACTTCTGTTGTTGCCCAATCATCGGAATGAAAGTACGGAAGTTTGCAGTTTTCATGCTCAGTATGAAATCGTAGTATTCTTCTAGTTCTTGATAATCTGCATCAATGGAGGTGTTGTAAGTTCCCAACTGCTGTAGTTGATTTGGTGCTATCAAGAAAGGGCTTAAATAGTTCTCTAGGGTTTGCCATGATATGTTGGTTGTTGCAGATCTTGCTGAAGTAGTGTTTGCAGTAGTCTGCTCCTTGTTAGATCGGTATATGTTTGGTGTGAATGGATGTTAGTGGATGTGGTGTTAGGTGTCTGGTTTTGTTAGGGTTGATGATTGCCTGATGTATAATCTTTGAATTTGAATCAAACGCTGTGTTTCGGATCTTAAATTTTGCCTCTTGCGGTTCATTTTTTCTGAAGAAGTTTCGGAGTACACTTCGTTCATATTCAAGATTTGAAGTTTTGCTAAAATCCAAAGAATAAAATCATGAAAATTGTTCTTTACTGAAAATGGTGAATATCAGAAAAACATATGGAATCTTGGAGTTATTATATCTATATATTTGCGTGATGGTAGAATAAAGTAGTGGGTTAAAGAAATTCAAACTCATAGTCGCCGCTCATGATTTCGATAATTTGATTTCAAATTCAAATTGATTTTCACATGAAAAAAATCACTTTCGAGTGTGGGTGCGAAAAGAAGCGAAATGGAGAGGCGGGAAAAATAGTCAGAAACCCTAGAAAATGTACGGTGAGCGGCGGGGTGGCTGAAATTGTATCATCTCGTCGCCGATGGACAGATACGTGGAGCCGGCGGCCGATTCATGCGCTGTGAAACCCTTGCCACTTCACCGGTCTGCTAGTTTCTTCCTCTTCTCTCTCTTCTTGTTTTTTATGTTTGGATTAATGCAATTCGTCTCATTTCGATACATTTTGTGTTTGATTGAAGGCCCCGATGGAGTCGATCTACAATCGAGTTGGACGGGCGAATGCAATCGCAGCATCTGCGCGACATGTCGGCTTTGTTCGTCAACTCGTATTCTCAGGTACTGTAATGATTTCTAGTGCAATTGTGGATTGATTGGGCTTGAATCTTCTGCGATGTGGAATGGGTTTGATAGTCAGTGGTGCCTTTTGTTGGGTTTAGTCTTCAATTTCGGTTTTCTTGGTTGCTGAAAATCTTGTTCTGTTTCATAGATTGGAGCATTTTCCCATTCTTATCACATCGACGAGCAACCTTGCGCTACTCATGTGAGATGTTCTTTCTAGTCTAGGTGAATGTGTTTGTGTTTTACTGCCTCGTTGTGGGATCTGTTTCTTACAGAGAGTGCTGAAGTCATTGTATTGTGACTTAAGCAAAGGCAACTCTTAGAGAATGGTGAACGAATAGACGTTTGGTACCTTTTGATTGAGTGCTTAACCTGCAAGTATTTTTCATTGGTTTATAGATGAATTACATCATGGATGGAATGGATTATCAAGGTACACTGAAGAGGTAATGCTTCATTCCGATATCATGTGTTCTGCTCAATATGTTTGAGAACTTTTGCTCCAAGTAGTGTACTGAAAATTTTCTGGAAGGTTTGGGCATTATGATCCTTTCTTGAGGCCATCTTCTTGGCCTTCCAATCCATAAGAATGCCTTCCAATACCATGTCTAGAAAATATTGTGCCTTTCCTGACTAATTAAAGGAAACAGAAAATTTTGTGCCTTGGTGTTCTATATCATTTTATATCAACTATTAGAACCTGACTTTTGATTGTGTCATCGCTACAATTTATTAATTATTCTCCTGGAGTGGGTATTATTTCAGGTTCAGCATTGGTAACTTTGGTAGACCAAAGCTGCTAATGTTGAATTCCACTATAAAAATACAGCAGTTTCATGTTCTGGGGAATTGTTTCCTAAAACACTCTTGTACAATCTAAAGTACGAATTTTAGCCCTCTAATAGGTTAGATGTGAAATAAAGCTTTTGCGTGATATAATTACATTCACGGATTGACCAAGTACAACAATTACATGAAAGTTGTTACGTATATCTCATTGGTTTTTGCTATTTCTGAACTGCTAATTTTTCCATCCTTCGTAAGTTCCATATTGCTTTATCCTAATGTTTCATTGTTCTTAACTTCAGACGTGGCACATCTGCTATGGAATTTGATGATCAGGTGATTACTGCATCAAAGTTTGAATTATGATTTGATTTCACGTAGTATGTGCCAGAATTTCTTACTATGTTCAGCAGATAACTTTTGATTTAACCTTTTCCGGAGATGGAAAAAGCCTCCGGATGAATCTAACCTTTTATGGGCAGTTGTGAAATTCTACTGTGTTCTGCATTAGCATTTTCTACTACTACTACTTTCTTGTTCTATGTTTAATCGTTAGGAGATGCTATTGTTGACGCATATATTACTTGGAGCCATGATTATAAGTGAATTGTCTGTATGTTGTTAGAGCAATCA
Source organism: Drosera capensis (assembly GCA_001925005.1). Classification (NCBI taxonomy): domain Eukaryota; kingdom Viridiplantae; phylum Streptophyta; class Magnoliopsida; order Caryophyllales; family Droseraceae; genus Drosera; species Drosera capensis. The sequence continues at coordinate 15,193 of LIEC01006027.1, forward strand.
GTTGAGCAAAAGTGGGAATTAAACTATAGAACTGTCAGCTTGTGTAGACAGCTACTGATTTCTATGGAGCCTTGCCATCTTGTGATATTTTTTACTAGTTGCTACACTGTTAATATTAGAACAGTAGAATAAGTTGCTTGAGTCATGTAATTCAGCACACGTTGCAATGTGTACTCTTGATAATGGCTTAAGTTAAACCATTTTGAATGCCGCTAATGTCTTTCTCATTAAACATGTCATGGTTCTTTGTTTATATTTAATCCTTAGTTCTTACAGGGAGTTTTCTTGGCATCAGTGACAAAATCTGGGTGCTTGGTGGTGCATGACTTTGAGTCTCTTTATTGCCAGAGCGATCTGGATTCGGCGTGTAAGTTGCCTTCATTTCTTTTGCTTCAAAGAGTTTTTTGCTGGGATGGATACAAGGCCGTGGCCTGTGGAACTGAACTGGTGCTGACACAAGAATATTTCGTTGCTGGCAATATTATGGGGGGTGTTTAAGTTTTCTAGTCAATATTGCAGGGTCAACTGAGGATGAAGCAAAACATCTTGTACATCTTTCTACAGGACAACCGCTTGATGCTGTTCGATGGAACCCAGCTAACCAAGATGAGGTTCCATAAGCAAAGCATCTTTCCTTCCCAACCCTCCCCCCTCCTCTTTAATGTACAATTAATTGGTCCCATAAGCATCTACTTCTTGTGTTTGTCCTTTATGCTACATAAGATTTGTTTGATCTTATTTACTTGTATAAAATATAAAATAGATATTCTTCTTTGAAAGGGAGTTACAAAGATTGCTTTACCTTGATTCTCACAGTCAACAAAATGCATTTGCAGATTGCTTGCACTTCTCAGCGAAGCAGTGAGATTTCTATTTTTGATGTTGCGTATGTCTCCTCAGAGCCTATAGAGGTTAGATTCGAGTTGCTAATCTCCCTTTATTTTTTTGCCGTAATGCTTCTATGTAGATATTGGCCATTAGTTATTAGCAAGTTTTTCATAAATTGGAATCGGAATCGGTAAATTCCTAAATTGATTCGAATCAGTTGAATCGGATGATTAATCGATCAAATTGGACCGATTCGATTCAAACATATTTTTGATTAATTTTTAGGAGAGAAAAGACATTAATAAAAGATAAATATCAACATAGAAGATGCAAAAATTAAGAAAATATGTAAATAATATAAACTAAAATTATAGAAGACTGAATTTGATAATTTCACATCTTTAGACAGCCCAAATTTCATATTACAAACACACATAAAATATTCAGCATGATTAATTATATATATTTTTAATGGTTATTACATCAGAAAAATGAAAAGTGACGATGATCTTCAAAATATTCTCCATAATATTTCGGATTCTCACTAGGAATTTAATCAGTATCCCGAGTTTCTACGCATACAAATCGATCATCACCATGATCATGGGATGAGCTCGACCGTAAAAAAAGTCATGAAAGACAACATAATACCTCAGTGGTTTAGATCTTTATTTTTTAAACATGATAACCCAAATCCGTATGAATCGTTCGATTCAGGCTTGAATCGTCCGATTCAAGGCCAATTCGGACCGATTCGTGTCGATTCATGCCATTTTCTAGAAAATCGATGTGAATCGGAATCATTGGAGCCCAAAACCGATCCTATTCAGCGATTAATCGGCTGATTCGGACTATTTTGCAAACCATGTGGATCTAGGAAGATTTAAAGATGATTTGGAAACATAGAGTGATGTTGCTTCAATCATACTGTTCCATTGGATATCTATTTAACCAATTATGTGATTCAATCAGATTCTCGATTCACTTGTTTGACTTGCAGCTACTGAGAAAAAGACCAACTGTGACAATTCATGGCTATGATATTCATAAAGGCCTATCGGATGTTATTTTTGCTTCAACTGATAAACACCGGTCAGTGTACACATGCTCTCTTTCTCGGCTTTAATTAGCGCAAGTTTATGATTTCAGAATATGTATTTGTTTTATTTGCTGTAATTATATATGTTGTAATTGGAGTAAGAATCATTAAATTCTGTCATTGTGTTTGATTCCCTGAGAACTGTTGAAGGTTGTTCTGTTCGCAAATGCCCGCCTAGTGCACCATCCAACATAAATCCCTTATTCCTTTACCAAGCCTTAGAGGTGACAGGTATATATTAATTCTTTAGTTACTTTGATATACTACGAGCCATTGGCCAGAGAGCCCGAAAGGATATGTGAATAAATAAATCAACAAATGTTTCCAAATTGATTGTAGATCAAATTACCATGGGGTTCATGACTTGTCCTCTAGGAGTATTTAAAATGAAGCTGCGGGCCTAAACAGCCAATGTTCTTATGGGTCATAGAATGACAAAGAAAAATAATGAGCCTACTCACATAATGAACATTGCAAATATGATTTTAGTTTATCATGCCAAAGTTGTCATCTCCGACAATTTCGATTTCTGCAGAGTTATAGCTTCTGATACATGCGGGTCCGTCAACATATGGGACAGAAGGATTGGTGATCTTCCTACCCTGGAGCTTACAACTAATTCCCAGAGTCCTCTAAACAGTTTGGAACTGGATTCTGAAAACCAGGTTCATTACCCCACTATGTGTTTTCCAATGTCGCTTAGTGTTCGTATTATGGCAACACTTCTACCTCTTAGTATATACTCTCTAGCATTATATGTGTCTTAAAGTTATCAGAAACGTGATTTGCAACTACTGTTATTCTGGAAAGTAGATTTGGCTTAGTTAGTGGTAGACTACCATAAATCCAAGACACGTTGTATACAGCCTTGGCTTGGCTGGAATCAAGCCTAGCCTTGCACAAACCAGTGAAACAGAAACTTACTCATAATCTCGTTAAGCTCCAACAGGGTTTGGTGTTTGCCTCAAGCGAATCCTAGCTCCCACCCAAACTGGCAGCAAGGAGATAGTCACAATGGTATCTGCCTGTGAAGATCCATAAGGGTCTGGTCATAACTTGCGAGAATCCTTTATTTGTTTTCTTAGATATCTGACCGCAAATGTCATGCAAGTTTAACTACTATACGAGAATAACATTAGCTTATACCTCTAGTATTTTTTTGCTGATATTTTTTCCTACAGTGCTTGCTCTATCTCCATGCTACTCTTAGGTTCTACTACATGATAGTAACTGGCTCTCTTCCTATTTATCTGTAGATCATCTTTGGATCTGGTAAGCAGGGCATTGTATATATGTGGGATCTTCGTGGAGGAAGGACTGATGCTGCTTTCCAGCACCATAAGGAGGTTGAGCACCGAAAGTTTTGGTCTGTTTTGACTGTTTTAAGTATTATTTATGACTTATTGCATGTAATGTCAAAAGTATGTGTACTACGAAGGTTTAATGTTTGTGCTGCCAATGCGGTCATTTTTAGCAAGAGAACTGTTCCACAATGGTTGTGTGCATTCGACACTTGATTATAGAGCCATGTCTGATGAGATTGGTGTTCTCTGTTTTTCTAGTCTATGCGTTTGTTCTTGTTTAGAGCTCAATATTCGGTTTCCTGGTTGCATGTCAGGGACACTATTTTGCGTCAATGAACTTGGCATTGATGCTAGAGAAAATCGAGTCATTAAAGGTATGTAATGTGTTAGCTTTCGTGTTTTTCTTTGAATACTGCATATCATGCTTATTCCTTAAGTGCCATGTTAATTGCAATGAGACCAAGTTTGCAAATGGTTCTGAATGGGCTGTTTCTAGTAATAATTACGTGATGACTCATAAAGTTGTTGATACTGGCATTGTGATCGAACAAAAGTTAGCTGATATTCTCAAAGGTTCTGATGAACAGTCACATTGATGGTGTTATCTTATGCAATACCTTGAGACTTTACAATTAATGTGCTTATGGGTATATCACCCTCTTTGTTCAGAAATTTCAAGTGTAAATTCCTAGTGAGCGAATCTTGACTCAATCGCGTAGTTCTACTCAGTTCATTAGTTGGTGTGTAACCCTTGTGAGTCTTTTGTTTGGAAGATCAATTTTGTTAAACAAAATGAATTATTCTTTACTGAATTCACGGGTTCCTTTTGTAGGCCCAATCAAATATAGGTCTTAAGGAGATTCACTCCATTGATATGGATCCTTCCTCCCGGCATCGATTGGCTTTCCACCTGGATGATGGCTGGTAAGTTGGAGGTTAAACCGCTAGCTGTTGTATGCTGTTTCTTTTATAGCTTGCCTCACTTTAATGACTCATCACACCACACTATATAAGTGCGTAACTGATTACGACCCTTGTATCAGCTTAGGGGCTAGGTGGCTAGATGCTCAGCCAAACTTCTACTTACTTCCTTTACTATATGCAGGTCTGGCGTTATTGATCTCCTCACTTCAGAAGTGACGCACATTCACTGTCCTCCTCCAGCCTGGTTGTAAGTAGTGTTTCTCTCGAGCCAAGCCATTCAGCAACAGAACTTCAAACAGTGAATGTTTACTATTAGCAGCCATTGATGTTTTGCAATTACAGGAGTGGATCACCTACCAATATATCATATTTGAGAAAACCCACTTGGATATCAACACATGAGGTACTTCCTACTTCATGAGAACATGTCAAATGCTCATGGTAGAATATTTGCGCCATTTTGCGTTTCAAAGTTCATAGACTGGAGACATTCATCTTAACCAATTGCATTCTCTAGATTGATGCACAAGGTTTCATGTCGCTTTTTAACTTATATGGTCTCATCAGATCTATGTGGTTGGATCATCAACAGACAATGGGATTTATCTCTTGGATTTCCATCCAGACCCAAATTCTCCATGTCATGTGGATTACAGGTGAAAATGCATCACTTTATTTGTCTTTTACTCATACATTTAACCTGGTTCAAATTTATTTATCCAAAAGTCAATAGTGAGGAATTTGATCAGAACATGTGGTATCGAATCTGATTTCCTTCTCATTTCTGCTAGCCTGCATCTGTAAATGTTGACGCATTTGGGGTTTGGGTCTTCCATTGCCCAAATATCGGATTCATTATTTATTCAGTAGTTCTTCCCAGACCTGTATCAGGTTAACAATTAGCTTACACTTTCCAGGTAGTTTTTCTTCGGTCGGCATGCTTTTTGTGCTAAGTATTCCGTATCTGACTACTGGTATGTACAAATGCATCAGGGAGGATATAAAGAGAGTTTCTGGAGCGAGGCAAAACAGATTCATTCCCTTATCGCAAGGTATTACCGCTTGTGCTGCACATCCCCAGAATGATACTGTTGTAGTTGGAACCAAGGTACGTGATGAGGCTAGACTGGAATTTATCTTCGTCCAAACTGCACGTGAGACCTATTTCGACATCTTTATTTGACAGCTACCCCTGTTGATGTCCTTGTTTCCCATTTCGCAGCATGCCTCGCTTATGGTGATTTCCCAGCGAACCCAGTTTGATGGAGGAGATGATTGCATCCAAAAAGATGAAGACAGAAGACTTGATCTTGTGGACATGAACTGCTGAAGATGTGCATGGTGGCGGCAGCGCCACTTCAAAATACTCCTAGATTAGACTCACATCTTGATATGATATCTCTGTGCAGAGGCATGTGACCCGAAAGAAATCTTCAGTATTGTTTATTAGAGCACCCACGTTGGATTTTTTAGTTTTTGAGTGTTGAATTCACAATAATGATAATGAATTTATGGGCTCATTCTAAAAATGAGGAGAGAAAGAGGAGAGCTTCAAGGAACACTCGGACAGCAAAGAATGAAATAAAAATCATTAAATTTGTTTGTTTTTGTTTATCACCATTATGATTTTTATTTTGATTTTTTTGAATCTCACATCCCAAAAGAGGCGTAAGGATGAGTGCAAACAAAATGAGCACTAATGTGGTTGCTTTTAGACGTTTTTTTATGCATGGGTGAAATAAGACAGAATAACTAGTGAAAAATCAATAAACCTTTATTAATAATAATAATGGGATTAGTTATCTTATTTTATTTTTTTATAAATCATATTTAGTACAAAAGGAATCAGTGAGAGTTAGAGATTGTTCGTCGGTGATCGGACGACAGTTGATAGTTGACGATCGACAGTCAGAATTTCAAAATATTTTTATTTTATGTCATTATTTTTTCTCTTATTCAGAATTTCACATTGTCTTTTTTTTTTGGATTTTCAAGACCTCGACGATGAAGTAGCTGGACAGGTACTATCATCTAGTGCAACCAATGTTCCCCCTGATAACCTGATCGATGGGGATGCTAAGCATGCGGCATTGGGTTGTCGCATTGATATGAGCGAACACCAGTTGTTTCTAAGAAACTTGGGCCTTTGTTTAAAGACAGTTCACAGCACCCAAAATTACCTGGGTTTGCGCAAGGCTGTGGTTCTATATCCTCGATATGTTTGACAACATCTTCAGCATTAAGATCGGCTGTCTCAAGGTACTATCATCCCGATGAAGCAATCATGGGCAAGAAAGCGCAGGTTCAAAAGAAGGTAGTCCTGGAGCCAAAGTCTGTTGAAGTGATGGAGATCAGCCCGGATGAAGCAGTAGAAACCAAGAAGGATGCAGCAGAAAACAAGACAGCAGTCCTGTCGCCAACGTCAGTCGAAGTGATGGAGATCAGCCCGGACACAGCTGTGAAAACCAAGAAGGAAACAGCACAAAGGGAGAAAGCAATGAGCCTGTCTAGGTCGAGCAGGAACAAGGAAACAACCATGAGCCTGTCTAGGTCGAGTAGGAACAAGGTTGCAACCATGAGTTCCATCCTCGCTGCTCGGAGCAAGGTGATTTTTCTAGCAATATGCTACATCACAACTTCAAGTACACATAAAACTCTTTCCATTGTGGTTAGTATTAGTACTCAACCTTCGGTTCTCTCTTCCTTCACAGGCATTTTCTGGTGTGGCTGAAACCAAGAGAAAGGAGCCAGTTATCGGCATCGATGCTGGAGACATGGATAACAAGCTGGCTGTCGTTGAGTACGTCGAGGACATCTACAAATTCTACAAGATAATGGAGGTACACATAGCCATTGACGATTTCATACTGAGCATGAAAACTGCAAACTTTCGTACTTTCATTCCGATGATTGGGCAACAACAGAAGTTCGATTACATTCGTGATAGGCAACCACAGATCTAACAAGAACAGAGTCCACTACACAACTACATCAAGATCCAAAAACCACCATCATCTCCACAACAACTAACAGAATCCCCAAATTCATCACAAACCCTAATCGTCGTCATCTAGGCCCTTTCTCCCCTGATCCTCCTAGCAAGCTGGATATCCTTGGGCATGATAGTGACCCTCTTGGCATGGATCGCGCACAGATTGGTATCCTCGAACAACCCCACCAGATACGCCTCCGCAGCCTCCTGCAGCGCGGCGACGGCAGAGCTCTGGAACCTGAGATCGGTCTTGAAGTCCTGCGCGATCTCGCGAACAAGTCTCTGGAAAGGGAGTTTCCTGATGAGGAGTTCGGTGCTTTTCTGGTACTTCCTTATCTCCCTCAGCGCCACCGTCCCCGGCCTGAACCTGTGCGGCTTCTTCACACCGCCGGTCGCCGGAGCCGATTTCCTCGCCGCTTTCGTCGCAAGCTGCTTACGTGGGGCCTTACCGCCTGTCGACTTCCTCGCCGTCTGCTTCGTACGAGCCATTTTGATGAAGAAAGAATGTGAGTGGTTTCTTTCTTCTTCTTTGATTTCTGTGGTTTTTTGCTTTTGCGTGTTGAGCTCTGCGTGAATTGGAGAGCGCGATTTTATAGATGGAAGATTGGAGAGTTTGGGCGAGCGGGACTCGGAGGGAAAATTTTTGGGGGTTCAGATCGAGGATTTGGGATGATGCGGGAGCCGTTCGATGGGATATTATCGGCGGATGAGGTGTGTTTGGAGTGCAGTAACGCGGATCTTTTTGAATTCGTGATCTGTGTGAATGTGAGCTGGCCAATTGTTGTGCCTTGTGTTTCTTTGAACGCGGTGCGTTCTTTTGGGCTGGGCTGAGTTTATGCTAGTGAGTGAACGCGGATCGTGATCTGCGTCAAAAGTTTTAGGCCCATTGTCATGCTTTGTGTTTCTAAGGCTTTGGGCTCGCTTTTTCAAAAGGCCAATTATGGGCCGAATGGGTCACGAGTGGCCCAATAATTCAGTGGGACAGTGAAGCGAATTTAGGCAAAGGGGAGTATATGATACTTTCTCTGTACTGTACATTTGTAATTGAATAGGGTAAATATTATTGTTAGCTCAAAAAAGAAAAAAAAAGAAAAAAATCATATTAACTTCAAACAAAAGATATGGCAAAATATCGGTTCCTAAGACTTCAACTCTTACAAGTTACTATGGATAGCTATAACATTTCTACTAATCAAGTTTTGATCTAACCACGAGATTCGAATGAGCCAGGAAGTGAAATCGGCAAAGGATACCTGAATCATTATTTCATAAAGTTGCTATTGTGTGCAACAATCATCAAGACAAAACAAGTGTCATACCAGTTCCCCCCTTCGACGAGAAATCCATACAAAACAAAAGTGTGAGAAACTCAAGCAACAGACATTGAGAAACAAACTAATAAATATGTACACGATAATGCTGATGATCGCAGCGACCAAACCAAACCACGAGATCGAAGACTCATACCCAGCTATCAGGAAGAGTGAAGAAGTGAAACCGGAAAGATGATTCTCCGGCTGATCCTGAATCTTGTGTCAAGTCATTTATGAGTCCATCACTCAACCGGAATGATGCATCCCTAACCATGTTTCCATCGTTTAACCGAACTGATGCATCCCTAACTATGGCCCCGCTCGCTGTTCCATTGCTGGATGCTACGGCCTCCTCATGGTGCTCAGGTGGCTGTTGGACATTATCATTTGAAGGCGGTGGCAGCTGAAATTGTGGTGAACGAACATGGCCGCTTCTTCGCCTGGGACTGCCATGTCTCAGAGAAACTGATTCTCGTTCCCACATAAACACGTGAAGGATGATGGAAACCTTAGCATGGCGATGCAAGGAGAGTTTCTGGCTGAGGGAGACAGTGTCAAAACAGCGGATTCCTCCAGTGGCGGCAACTATCCATGGAAGGACTTTCTGGTTGTTTATCCTGGAGACAACTAGCAGCTTCGATGCTTTTACTGCATCTCTATAAAGATCGCAGAGACCTGATCTTGCAGATGGAGCATCATCATCGCCTTCAACAACAGACGAGATATATATGAACCCCTGCAGATCGGATCAACAAAAGCATAAATCATCAGCAAAAGGCTGGAATACATTTCATATGGTCTTGGAATGCCAGCATTGTCATGGTGAGAAGAGCATAGGTTAGGATAAAGACCTCTTCGGAGCGGCAGAAAGCAAAACCGAGTTTAGTATCCCCTTCTCTTATGCCCACCTCAACTCTTTGCTCCCCACCGCTGGGAGAGTACCATAGTCGAACTGTCCTGACAACACCAATATCGACCCCATGATAGTCCTCGAACCCATAAAGACTTGCATTAGCAAGATTTGACAGATCGTTCAATGAAGACGTGCTGACAGTAGAGGAAGCTGTCTCGCCCGATATCTATGGCAACAGAGACAAAGGGATGAGAACATGTAAAGAGCTGCAATATATCGAAGTGCATGTATACACATCTACATCAAAACCGTAGTCCGACCGACAAATGATGTGTCCTATAAGACATCCAAAAACACGACATACAATGCTAACGGTACCTTAGTAAGCAGGGATTCCGTCTGGACGTTTTTGAAGACAATGGGAACCCCTGATGCCTGAGAGGCATTCAGCCACGCATTTGATCTCGCAAGAGTGTCCTCTACATCATTGTAGCAAGTACTCATCCTTTCGGAAGCCTTAGGAAGAAAAAGTATGGAGAGAAAGCTGCTCGAATTTGGAACTGAGAGCAGCGCCATCTTCCTCTCCCATGGATATGCAACGTATCCATCTTGAAGCTGAGCTGTGATCAATGCATGGTGTATCCTGGAGCTCCTTGAAGCTGTGATCAAAGTAGAGTTGTTAGTCTTGAGTGAAACAGCCTATGAGAACACTCTTGTTATCCTAAGAGAACATCATAATACAGATATGCCTTTTGGTGCATGAAACAAACTTGGTAGAAATCCTGAATTTCATCAACCGTGGTATGATAATCAAGGAATCTCATATCCACGAGTCCAAGTCCCCGATTGATCATTTTCTTTGAAAAGAATCCGCCATCGTGAATGGAGCAGAACACATTGATCTACATGATTGCTTTCTCTTTCGAATCCAACAAACAAGTACCAACACTCTGATCTCATCTAGAATGGAACATAATGATTCGACAGCATTTCATCGCAAAGACAAGAAATATGAAAAAAAAGGATTCACATATTACTGATGAGTGACATATAGTCACATGGATATACTAATACGTGCTGGTTTAAGTTTAAAGGCACACACAAATCCAGTATTCTCTGAACTCCACGAAAATGTTGAGGAACAAGAAACGAATTTAAGCGGTAAAGTTCGCTCGGACCCACATAGATCTTCCAGAATCAGAATAAAACGAATAAACAGAACACATTCTTCCTGCATTTCTAATATCATATCCACATTTTGGTTCTTTTTCGGTGCGTATCAATTTATCCTTCTCCTCCATCTTTTTCCACTGTAGGACCAAAGGTGCTTAAATTATCCATCTCCTATGGCCAAAACAAAAAGGATTCGAGATCTTTGTGCTTTCTTCTTCCCTTTGTAATTAATGTTTAAGATATCGCTTTTTACATTACCCATTTCAATAAGATAATATCGTGCAGGGATTATCAATTGGGATCAACTGGGATACATTATACCATATAACCATAACGCATACTAATAGAAACATCAAGTATTCCGCCAACAGAGAGAATCTAACTCGCTTCTTATTTGTTCTAAGAAGTGTGATTAATAGAAACTATCGTAGGCATATTATTCATATTCTAACATCCAAAATCAAAGTCAATACCACACAAAACCAAAAACCAAAACCTCACTCAAATCACAAAAAATAAAATAAAAATAAAAATAAAAATCGCAATAAACGCAATCACCGAAATCTCAAGTATCGATCCAAAACCACCTCTGACCTTGCAGCTCGAAGCACTCCGCCTCAGTCCGATCAAAGAACCTAACAGCATAATTCGGATCATCGATCGCTCTCAACAAATAACTCCCGGAGCTCTTCCTCCCACTCCCCTCAGGCACAACACAAGCGTTCAACTCCGCCGTCTCATCCCGTCCCCTCCTCACCCTGACCACGATCGACGTTATCTGATTCTTATACGCCGAGTGGAGCAGTTTCTGGACTCCCGATCTCCCGCTCTTGAACGGACCGCGGAGGAGCTGGTCTCCGATCCGGATCTCCTCGACGATGTCTCCGGTCTGGAGGAGTCCTCCGCTCCACTCGTCCGCCTTCGCCGTGCCACGAACGCACTCGATCGCCAGCACGGTCGTGGTGCGGGAGGGGGACGAGAGGGAGGATGAGGAGGAGGAGGATGTTGTTGTATCTGTGATCATTGTGAGAGGGTTTTTGAGTTTTGGTGGTTTTTGTGATGGTTTTGTTTTGGTGATGTGATTGGGGTTTAAAAAGTTTGGTAATGGTGATGGAGAAATATGTGAGAATGAATGTCTTTGATTGGGGAGGTTTTGAGGAGGAATCGTGAGTGGGTTGGGAGGAAATTGTTTTGGAATTTAGCGTGATTTGTTTAATGAAAAAAAGGAAAAAAGAACTCAACAAGCCTGAATATTCATATTTATTCTGTATAGCATAGTAGCATGCACCTTTCAACATGAATCTTTCCCTATTTTTGTCCTCATGGTGGAATCCTAGCATTGTTGCTAAAAATTAACAGTATTTTGCATCATATAATTCTTCATCACATAACAATTTCTTTGTTGGTTTATGGATGGGAACATAGCTTTGGCTTGTGACAATAAATCTTCAGTTATTTTTTTTCCAATTATTCATTCATTGGATTCTGAAACCTGTTACAATTCTCATTGGAATGAGTTTTTTTTTTTTTTTTTTTCCTTTCCTGGAATGAAACTAAGGTTATATATTACTTGTTAAGATAGGGATGTCGAGACATCTAAATACACTACTGAAATTATGGCTTTTACAAAGCATTTATAGTTATTTAAATCAAGATTATCGTTTTGGTTTGGGTGAGAATGGCAAGGATAGAAGGGAAGCTAGTTGACATGCCGTAGAAGGGAAATTTCGGGGCAAAGATGTGAAACGATCTCCATGTTTGACATTTGGGGATTCTTCCTGTTTAATTTGTGCATTATTTAGTCTTTGGAGCGCCCACACTCCTCTTTCTCTTCTATCAATCTATGAATGAACTTCAAGTCTTCAACCAAATGGGACTGCATTTAGAACCTTCTGTTTATTTATTCTGAATTCAATTCTCCAAAAAACTAGGCCAACAGAATATTAGGAGAAGAAAATTGAGTTACAACAATGAAAATGCCGCATATGTGTATGTGTAAATAAAAATCATTGGTGTTGTACCAACAATCAAATAACTGTATCTTTTATTTTTCATGAACTGTATCTTGTTTTATTACGAATTGTGACTCCAAAAACAAAAAAATGATACAGTTCACAAATAGAGTAAAATGCAATTCACGACGAATAATGGGACAGTCCAACAGTAACCCTTTGATTGTCGCTGCAGCACCAACGACGCATCATATGTGTAACTGGTTCATTCTTTTAATTAGTAAGTTTTGTCATTTCAATGTTAAGTTATGCGCAACATAACTTCAAGAATATAGATTAGAGTCTAACTTTTAAAACCTAACAATCCGAGAGTCATTTTGACTATCTCAGCATCAACCATCTCCGTTGATGCAACATTAGCCCAATGCATTGAACTATATTGTATAGAAAAATTACTTGTCTTGAACGTTGATCTCAATGTTAATTACCAACCTCCTTAAGAAGAGGAAAGGAAAACCGATGAAAAGCGCTGCACAAATGTCAAAAGTTTAGCTCAATAGGATGAGTGGCATTCATTATCAGAGATTGGAAAGGGAAAGGCACGAGGAGTTGGAAATGTTCATTTTGTATGAAATTTCATGAGATCGTCAACGGAGGGGAAACAAGTTGAAGAAACGACCAATAACAGTATTATTCACCTGACTCAACGTTCTTAGTTGTCATAGACTCATAATTCATTCACAAAGCAACTTCTTAGATTAGGCTTCCACGGGTTGAAAATTCGAGAATGGAGTATATGTTTAACTGTTCGATCTCTCTCAAACTTAATAGGCTTTCTTTCATGCTCCTAGCTATTATGTCGCCCACGCTACTGGTGTTCATGTTGGACTAGAATTCCATCTCGTATCACAATGGAAAATAAATCTAAACACAACTGGCTATATCCATAGCTGGTCCAGAACTGCCTGTAACATAACTTGCGAATTTTGACCACGGATAAAACAGGAACAGCAAGGGAAATCTTAGAAGGTTTAACCAATTTTTGGAGGAAACAAAGCAGGTCAAGTTCACAAACATTACCCTGATACATATCAGGTACCATGGTAAGTTTACATTACAGGATCGTAGAGCGAAACTCATGACTTCAAATAAGATGAAGGTTAAAACAAACCTTGAGCTTCGATCATCTATTTCCCTTTCCTTGTCGTCTCATGATATTGAATTCCGCAGCTGGTCGCTCATCATTTGTGACATACGACAGGCGCCCTCCATCACCCCATTACACTTATCTACTGGAAATGGTACAGTTGTGCAACCTCGTAAGAGCGGAAGCCCTCAATCGCTCAAATGCTCATCTAGGCATCATGCGAACACAAAGACAACAGATTGGTAAAAAGGGGCAAAACAACTACGTTATACAAAATGAAATCCCATACTACGAAAAGTTATCTACTTGATTACCTACACAAAATGGATGAAAAATCAGTTGCGAACGGGCATAGCAGCCTAGGCAATGACCATCGAGGCTACATGAAAAACATCCACCCTAGTTGTGATCCGCAGGGAAAAGGATTTGGCAAACAAATTTCAGAAGTATTGATGCAGCTATATCTTGAAAGCTAGAAATAAGTACCTTTTGGCACATCTCTGTCACTGAACGCATCCTGTAACATTTTTTATTTTTTTTGGTTCTTTCCTCATAGCTGCTTTTGTCTCCAAGTAGTTGTAATTGGTTTCCTGATCATGGACGTTGCAATCATAGGATTATTGATCATGGGAAATCCTCGTGATCTTTGATTCTGTCCAAATGGCTTCTATGAGGAAGTTGAAGCTTTTTATCAACCAACCGGTTGCCGATGATGACAAAGAAGGCTTTTGAATCTGCCCCACGCTGAGAAAAATTGAAATGTAAGATATTCCAGCAACCCAAAGCAACACACTAGCATGATACTGAACATTACAACCAGAGGCATATGTGTGCATCACTGCATCAATAAATATTCAGTGCAAGAAACCAATCTAGGTCTCCAACAACCCAAATCGATAGAAGCGCCATATGAATTACAGCAAATGAAATTCAATTTGGCACACACACGTTATCGTGAAATTTGGCAAACCCAAATCATCAGACACCATGCCAAACAAACAAATCCTGCTCGAATGAGATTCAATTAACCTAAGCATAACACAGAATTTCATTAAAACCACACATTAACCTTACTGACTAGCCAGATTTCTAACAAGGACGATCCACCACACACGAATCTGATGAGAGCAATATATGATACTGTGGCCTTCTCAGCAACGAACCAATTCACGCATTTTCTCCAATTGCAGTTTGGAGCTTTGTGCTGTCGTGTGTTGTTTTGCTTAGGTTTTTTTATATGTAAAAAATCTGGAAAAAAAAATTAGAACCCTATTAACAAAAAATCAATCTTAAAAAATAAAATTTAATAAAAATAATCCTATAAAAAATCCAATCAAAAAACAAAAATGACCCAAATCCAACCGTGCTACTCACAACTGCACCCAAAATCTCACTAGCATCATGTGAAGGAAATCCATCGATTTTCTGGATGCCTCATTGCAACTTTGTGAGTGCGATACTTATTCAAAGTAATCAAGAGTTCAAGACCAGCTGCGGTACCGGAGTTCGTGTCGACTAGTTCTGTATACAAATTACTACAGAACATATACAGAAGACAAAAACAGAAGCAGTTATTTAATGACGATCGATTGATCGCCATTAGCATCTCAACAAAAAAGCATTAGAACCAGATATTCTGTACATGGTATCCATGTCTCTGTATTCTTGGTTTGTATTATGTACCCTTAACCACATCAGTTGAAGAAAATCGATTAGACAGAACAAGTGCGACGAATATCAACGTTTGAGCTAGTTCGATATATGGAAATAAACATTGTAGAACTCGTCCCTCATGTTCATGATCGGTTCAAGAACATAACTTCTTGTCTCCCCCTTCGCCACGAAGCTGATTGGATGGTATTCCCTCAGCCCCTTCTCCAGAACAAAGCTTGCTCCCTTTGCAAAACCAGCATTCTTGGACGACCCCGAACCACAGCTCAACGTTACTTCCTGGCCGCTATAAACGAAACATCCCTTTTCACTCTTGGATTCCAGGGAAACTGTACCATCTTCTCCACCAAGT